>DF237707.1:17988-36891 GCA_000708835.1 Klebsormidium nitens | reverse complement strand
AAGGAGATTACGAAGTTCATGTTGGGCCGCCAGCTCCTACATGCATTCAGTAGTAACTTTCTCAATATTACATATGCCCCGGACGCGATCCGTTCTCTCACAAAACCTATATAATATATATCCATTGTCACCAAGCCCTCCTCATTCCTCCTTTCTAGAGCTCAGGACTTTAGGTAGCTGACAGTCCTCTAGAGACTACTGCAAAATTTGCTTCTTCGGCAGTACCTTCTGTTCCTGTCAAATTTCCTGCGCCGCGCGCTCTCGATCTCAGCAGTGCCAATCCACAGCCCCGTCCACAGCCCAGTTGCAGCAGACCCGCAAAAGCCTTCCATTCAGCTTCCGCACGTGTCTCTCTTTCCAAACAGTCCAAATCAACCAGCGTCCTGCAAGCGCCCAACAACATGAAGAAAGCACCAGCCCTCCAGACGGTTCGGACAATCGCAATCCTGGTCGCCCTCGCCTCACTTGGTGCGCCCGCGTCCGCCGCGCGCACGCTGCAGCAGGTTCAAACCACTCCAGTCAGCTCCACACAAAAGCCCGCGTCGTTGATTTTTGAGACCGCCAGCCCCACTGCGAGACCGGGCGTCGGGATCCTAGGCGGCACAGCCAGTCAACTGCCAACTTTGCACGCTTGCCCCACAGAGACTGGGTTCTTGCCGTTGGCAACCAGGACCGAGGCAGGAGCTACGCGGTGTGCCAAAACGTACCCTAGGGCCGAGATGTGGGGAGCCGTTCTGATTCCTGGTGAGGCCGCTCAGCTGTTTGCCATATCTGACTCTCTTTCTCTGTAACAACAATGAAAAATGGCTCTTCGTGGTGCAGTGCAAGTACTAGGATGAGCTCGAGCTCAGTAATCTCCTCAGATCTTCCGAACCTCTTGGAGATGAGCTGGTCGAAATCTCATGCTCAGCTCCACTGCTATGCTGCTTCCGACCATCTGCATGCTTGCATTGGCCCGGGAATTTAAGGTTTTTTCCGGGCTTTCTGACGCCTCGCATAAACATAGATGATGTTGTAGACTCTACCCACGAGCTTCCACAGACCCTGAACAAACAAACTTGAGACATCCTTACAATTTCAGAACGCAGAAACAGCGTGCAACAGCGATCGTGCGTCCTCTTTGGAGCTGCTCGTGTGGTCCAGTGCTCCGATACTGGCTACTTTGCACTCTTAGAAGTTTGTAACGGTCAGTAGATTCGTCATGAATCTAAACTACCATCTAAAATTCATTACTCGGCCCAGTCTGTAAGGCTTCCACTGTCCGTGTTTTCGGAGCCTCAGAAGGTGCCTTTCCACAGCCATGTGTGGTTTTCACAAGAAGTTATGGCTGCTAACCAGGTTACTACCAGACTTGTGTCTTACCGGTTATTGGACAAGTAACCCGGCTTTAATCTGGTCCCAAGGCTGGTTCCCGCCAAAGTTTGGTTGTTGGTAAAAAGGTCGGTTTCTAACCAGCCCATAACCAGCCCTCAACCATCTATGGCTAAGAACAAAAATCCTGTGTTTCTTTCTCACAGGTTATAATACGGACGACACGCGGACGGAAGCGTTCGCGCTCG
The DNA here is from genome assembly GCA_000708835.1 of Klebsormidium nitens. Lineage (NCBI taxonomy): Eukaryota > Viridiplantae > Streptophyta > Klebsormidiophyceae > Klebsormidiales > Klebsormidiaceae > Klebsormidium > Klebsormidium nitens. Next base: position 35,332 of record DF237707.1, on the reverse strand, counting down.
AGATGGAGCCCAACCATCAGCTGAACGGCGCCATCCTTTCGAGCTGCTACCAGCGAATTTCTGGCGGCAATCGCCGGCGGAGACACGGACGCTGCCATGTCCTACCTCCAACCTACCGGGCATCTGACGGACGAAGTCAACCAGCCCGGACTCAATGGGGCCGAGGCGATGGCGGAATGGTTCGCGTCGCAGTTTGGCAACGGGCCCAGTCCAACCGTCAAGGTAAGAAGTGCGCCGTTCTGGTATTTTGCCGAGGGTTCTGGGACCAGAGCTCAAAGAGACAAAGAAACCGAAGGTGTCTTCTGCATTTTGTCTTTTAAAAGGCGGACCTGCCGCCACGCTTCAAAAAACTTGCATGTTTTGTCGAAAGGCAATCCGACGTGGCCAGCGTTTACGCGACGGCGAGCAGGATCGGCCCCACATACCATTGCTGACGTCAAGCTGCCAGATCCGTCTCGCCCCAATTGACTTCGTTGCTTTCAGTTGCGCGTGGCGCACATTCCCAGCACTGTAAGCCGTCTGCAATCAGCCCTCCAAACTTTTGCATGAGTTCAACTTCTGCGACCATCCGAAGCTTACCTTTCTGTTTGCTGACCTCGACTCAGGTGTTCGACGTTTCGTGGACGCTTCCTGTGCCGGAGTACGACTATAAGTCCATGTGGACCCTTGAAATGATTGTCCGAGCGGAAACGGACACAAAAGTGGTCAAGTTCGGCACCTACTGGTCCCTTTGGCAGGAACCGTACCTCCTTTACTATGTAGAGGACGTCAGCATCGCAAACAAGGAATAAGCTTTGGTGTAACCAATTTCTCAGTAGCTAGAGATATCCCACATTGCGAGGCGCGTGTGCTTGTCGGAGATGCTGAACACCCGGGCGTTGGTACAGAAGGCCATTGCTACCGTAGCTAGTTCTACTTAGTATTCCATAATCCAAGCTGCGGCGAACAACACCAGATTCTGCTCTCTTGTGCACAAGTCGATTGTGATCATAACTTAATTTATGGTCTGCGTGAAATTCGGTTAGCTTCTTGAACTTTCTTGATATCCTGTGAGCTTCTTCTGACGTTCAAAACTTACAAGCACATATGCTGACATGCATCTGCATGGAATGAGCTCGAGTTGAGTATCAGCCCAAAAGACATGAGATACAGATGCTGCCAATGACACATACGCAATATGGGGGCAATATGAGAGAAGCGCCCGGGGTGGTTAGCCGCAGCTGCGCTACAACGATGTCTGCGGTCGATGCAAAAGCGCCATTATCAATTCCATCTTTTCAGTACTTATTTTCTGTTGGGCATACGCGGATACGCCCACACCGCTAGTGCAAAAGCCACAGCGCGCGTGAGAAGCCCACCGCTTCGCATCGGCTGCAGCCCACATTAAGTCAGCAGTCTGAGTTACCAAGTCACCCGTCTGGAGCAGGCCCTGAAAGCGCTCACTCAGCTCTGGAATGGACCGAAGGTTCCCAACCGAAGTTCTACGACTCTGACCTTAGTTAACAAGAAGATGCGCGCAGTGCGGCCGGCACCGAAAGGTTTCTCACAGCGCGGCAATAGCTTTCTGGCGCCCCGTTTTGATGGCCGATCATAATGATCGAACCAAGAATAAGTCCGGCCACCCTTTGACCGGACTAACCTGCTCAGGGTCTTACAACAACGGCCGAACGTGATGCATCATTACGATGCCAGGCTCACGGTGTGTGGAACCTGTTTCACTGATGAGTCGCATTATCTTCCTTGCGCATACATGCATGCAGTTATCCATGAGTCCGTTTCAACATGCGTGCCGCGCCATGACCGGGCCAAGCAGCAAGACAAATACTAAATTTCCAGAAGTACCGGCAGTGTGTCTGAAAGATTCTTCCGAACGATCATCCGGACCACCCTGTAAGGGAATCTATTCCTCCAGATCATGCGCATCGAGTCGGTTTGCACCGTCCTCTCCAGACCAAGGACTCCAAAAGAAATCTTGGTAACAATCTGGGACTCGGAGCTTATCATGGATAGCTTTACGAGCCGCCGCGTAGCTTCACAGTTTGCGGGGCTGCTTAGCGTGGGCCGTCCAAAGTATTGATCGCCAATACCTCGTTACCTTCTTACCTTAGCGGACGCGTAAGTTAGCAACATGCACGTCTTGAGACGCTTCTCCCGTTCCGACACTTTGTAAGGAAGACTTACATTTGAAATGCCATACATGCTGGTCTTCGTGCAGTTGGCACATGTCCACCGAGATGATCATTGGATATCAATCAACGGGCAAAACGTACAAGCCACACGTGACCAGAAAAGAGATCTTACGATCAGTCGTAGATGCCTGACCTTTACCGAGGAATCGAGGGAGGAGCCCAATGCAACATTACGTAGCATACATTTGACTATATTCGAAGAGTTATCTGATCGTCACATATTAGTATAAAGCACCTACAGTTGGACTGGACCTACCAAGCTGAAATCACAAACTGAATTACCGCTCTGAAGGTTGTTGCACCCCAAAGCAGCCGCGCTAATCTGGGACTCGGAGGAGCCTTATTAACTTGGGAACCTGTTGAGCCTCGCTACGAAACGGCATTGAATACTGCCTTGGTGAGCACTTGACCACGAAGCTCTTGGTCACCTCGTCGATCCACCACAGCATACATTTTGACGGGCACTTCACAAACAACTTTTAGAGTTGTATGCCCCTTTGCTCCTCGACACCCCTTGACCACTCGCTCTCCCCATTGTCAATCTGCAAATTTGACTTTCTAAAGCCTGCGCGAGACTGCGGTGCGGCACTGCTTCTCAATTTTCGCTCATCGTTCTAGGTCGCTGCCGATCGGCGGGGCTGCCTTCCGGCCCCCCTCCATCTCAAGGTGGGCTGGTTTGTCGGCAGTGTCCGCCGGAGCCGAAGCCGCGATACCGCTCGCCGTGTTGTTGAAGATGGAGGGCGGTCCGAGGAAGCGGAGAATGACGGGGAGGAGCACGAAGCCGTTGAAGGCGGCGATGACGAGCAAGACGGCGAAGAAGCCGAAGTAGTACAGCTGGAAGGCACGGTACCTGGAACAGGAGCGGAGGGAGGGGGTGAGCATGACGTCACAATGTCGAAAGTACACAAGGAACGACCCTTTAGGCAGCGCACTGATGTCGGTTTGACCCGACGGATCTCCCCGTGGTGCAAGGCTGACAACCATCGCTCTCCGTCCCAGCAGACCACATAAAAGTGCCATGTTTGGAGCAAATTTGCCGGACGCAAAGTGTTAATCTGGAGTTTTGTGTAAACGGGAACTCAAAACTGGTGGGCACTGCACTGCTTCTATATGCGAAAGGCAGCAGAGTTGACTTCTACAATCTAGGGACAGTGTCCTGCTGCTCTCAAGATTCATATCCCGCCATGCTGATCTCAACAATCAAGACGCCTTACAAAATGTCCTTGTTTTCGAGGATGGTGATGTCATGATATCTGACTCCTCGACCGCTGCGTTTGCGTTGAGACCCACTTCGTTGACCATGGGTTCAGTCCGCATGACCTTCCCTGCCCCAACTACAGAACCCTGACCTTGCGACGGGAAGTGAACAATGTTAGAATCAACGAACACATCAAGCTGCACAAATTCCATCGACCGACAAAATCTTTATTCTTAAACCCCACAATTTGTAGTGTGCTCACTTTGCGAAGGCGAGCGCAAAGATGGCGAGGAAGAAGGCGGCCATGCCGTGGAGCAGCGGCTCGAGGGTCCACTCGAGCGCCTTGGCCACGCGGTGGTGGCGGGTTCCCTCAAACACCAAATAGTTGCGCGACAGGTGGAACGTGTACTCCGTCGCTAGGCCAACCTGCGGAAACCGGAGGAAAACAGTATGAGCGGAGAGCGGAAAGCGGGAAGCGGAAAGCGAGCGCCGACGGGCGGAAAGCGGAGAGACAGGTGGAACGGTTATTCTGTCGTTCGGCCAACCTGCAAAGGATGGTGATAACAGAGATTCGGGACCAGCACTGCAAACTTTCAGGTACTTGCGTGACAGTTGGGATGTTGACCCCGTCGCTAGGCTAAACTGCGGAGAATTATGAAAGAAGACATGAGCGGAAAGCGGAAATTCGGAGCACGGAAAGCGGGAGACAGGTGGAATGCATATCCCGTCGCTAGGCCGACCTGCAGAGAGTCAACATGCGTAATGGCTAAGAGCGCTTCAAACAGCAGGTAGTTGCGCGACAAGGGAGAGTGTACTCCAGCACTATGCCAACCTGCTGAGAGTAGTAATAGACACATAGGCGTGGGCGAGAAAAGCAACGGGCGCTTCAGATAGAAGCCCAGTGAATTCGAGCGCAGCTCAAGCGAGAGTACGGTATACAAGCTATGCTTCCCTTTGTTTCGATCCGGCTTCCACGTTTGCCCCCCCCCGAATTTGTTTCCAGTACTCTCGCACAATTCTCATTACATGGAGAAAACAACAACAAAAATCCACTCTTCTTGTAAAAAGTTAAAGCGGTGCGAAGCAAAGCGGCGAAATGCACAGAACGGCGGCTCACCGCGACGGCGAGGTTGACGAGGGTCAACGCGTTGAGCTTGCCGGTCATGATCCAGAAGAAGCCGTACAACTCGATGTCGATCACCAGCAGGAGCGCCGTCACCAGAAGCGACAGCAGCAGGCTCCACTGGAACAGGACGCTCGTCACAAACACGCCCACTGCAGGAAACACAGTCAGCGATGGTAAGCTCTAGGGAAGAGCAAGATTGCCAGCTTAGGACGGGTAGGGTAATTTGGGTTAGGGGGGAGAACGGGGACGATACAGGTGAAGGCGTGGGTATCAAGAGTTTGATCGGAAGTTCCGAGCTTATCAAGAATATGTACGCACCAAACCAAGCTGAGGGGGGCGCTTCAGCAAGGAGGGTGGGCTATAGGTAGCAGCTGCGAGGAGTTGCGCGCACTTTTTGTCTCAGTGGACAAAGTTGCATGCCGGATGATACATGCGGAAGATCAGAAAAGTACACGGACTATAATGCGGGTTTTGAAGCGCAACACCTGTTGGCCGACAACCTTTAAATATTACAAAAAGAACATTCCTGCGAAGCAGAAATACTTTTGACTCAAAGCTTTCTGTTAGAAACAACTGCGAACAACAGAGGCGCCTCTACCAATATGATTCCTCCCTCTTCTCTATGAAGAGAGAAGAAGCACACACGTTGAAAACACGAGACGACGAGGGAACTGACCGAGCGTGAGTCCGACGATGAAGAAGGTCTGGCGCTCAATGTGCTCGAACTGGTCATACAGCACGGCGATGTAGCCGTACACAAAGCCCCCGGTGTTGCCCGACTGCGCGCTTCGCGCATCAGCAATCGCGCGCAGGTCGCGCAGCGCGGTCCGATACCTGTCCGTGCTAGTCAGGCCGTTCACGTAGATCTGCGGACGAGAAAGAGCGCGCCACGTCAGAGGGGCGCAGCTGGTCCCCAGGAGACCCTGTTTGGCTATGGATTTGAGTCATCTTTGAAGGCCGGTACATAGCGGGAACATAAGAAGAAAGTCTAACTTTGGTTTAGGATCCAGAATCAGAGTTGTATCTTGATGTGCGAAGCGGACATTCCCAAGGCTTGGCGCGTACAAAACACAACGCATTCGTAGACAACCTCGCCCAAGTAGCCTGGTACATCAACATCAGCGCCTCTCCTCTCCAACGACTACCACTTGCAGGACTGGGGAATCCAAGCCGGTTTCCGGGGGAACTTCTCCAATCCTTTGCAGAGCGCCCGTAGCAGGTGTATCGCCATGGTTCATCCGTCTGAAGCAAGCTTAGCCGGGGTATTCGCATGCTCAAGTTGTTGGATCAAAGTCCAATAGGCAAATGGTTCAGATTTGCTGAGCAACCAAGGGACCAGAGTCGACGCCTCACGCTCCCCTTCACAAATTTCAAAAGGCTATGTAGAAGGAGAAGTGAACCTCTGACTGGTATTAAAACCCAATCTACACACGAATCACAGCCCGCAAACCAACCCTACCCGTTTGAATAACTCAGTAACCTTAATAATGTCTTGCCTTCAATCTTTGTAAGTTCCCATACTCACCGTCATTGCAGTGGCGTCGAGCCTCGTGTTCGCGTCCATCCGGCGACAATCCACGTGCGTCTGCGTCGTCAGGTTCTTGCAGTGGTACGACTGCAGGATCGACTGCGCCCCGCGCTGCACGTAGTCTTGCTGGAAGAACGGGTAGAAGGCGGCCGCGGGGAGCGGGGTAAAAGCGGTGGGTACCAGGCCCGCGTTTTGCGCGTTGAAGAGAACGCTCTTGGGACTGGCGGCCAGCCACGCCGTCTCGAAGATTTTCAGTGTTTGTTCCACCCACGGGCTGCGCTGGAATGCCTGGATGGTGCCCAGAATGTTGGCTTGCTGTGCGGGATAGTCGATCTCCTTGTTGATGTACGCCTGAGAGCAAGGGAATTAGAAGGTCTGTTTTGTTGTTCGAGGAGAACTTTTGTGGGGGGAGTTTGATGATGGGTCTGGGCAACTAAATCAGGCCCTTATTCCAGCTCAATGCCTGTTTGAGTCCTCGAATCCAATCGGGGAGTAAGGAAAGATCCTGTCCAAGTATGTCAATCAAAATTACAATAGATGAGGGTTGAAAGCTGCGAGCGAGTGTATTTGCAGAAAGAGTTCCCTCATTCCTGGAAGAGAACGAGCGTTAGCTTTCCTCGAAGCTTTCATTGGTAAAGCATCTGAACCATCGTAAGCACACGCCGCCCTGATCTCAGTTACAGAAGCCTCTCAGACTCAGAATCAAGAAACTTCGAGCGCATTTAACCGGGCTGCACTTACGACGTCCCAGGACTCAAAGTCGTCGTGCGACTTGTGTGCGTAGTCGTGCTGGAAGGTGCCGCGGCGCGTGACGTCAGTAAGCAGCAGGTCGCTCTCCGACTGCGTGAACGCCAGCACCGCCATCGCCACGAAGAAGGCCGCGGCGAACGCCACCTGGCACACAGACAAGGAACACTGAGTCAATCCTGAAAGCAATTCGAGCATGGTGGACGATTCCTGTACGACAGGCCCGAGGGATGTGGTTTGCGGCGAAGTTGAGTCCTTTCACTCATCCACTATTCGAGGAGGCTGCTCAGAAGGGACACCACCAGACGCTTGCCATTGCCAGAAACGGTGGTACTGAGCTAGATGCACTGTAGATAACCTTACCTCGCAGAAAACTTATGGCATGTCAGCGGCGCACCAATTCCAATGAGGTCGAATTTGTCAAGCACACACAAACCATTCGAAGAAAACGAAGTTACTGACAATAGTGACAGGAGGCCCCACCTCTGCGAGCGCATCAGCGCTTGCGCACGAGACGCGAATTCGAGCCGCCAGCGTCGATAACGCTTTTCAGTCCAACACAGATCAACAGTTATGAACCTCACAGAAACAAGAGAAAGAAACAGAGTACGTTGCAGAGAAAGCCCACCACTGCGAGAGCGAAGAGCTTGCTGTCAAACAGCGGCGCATAGGTCTTTCGTACGAGGCGCGGAATCCAACCGCCGGCGTCGATTTCCGCCTTGGGGGGCTTGGCGAGCGCGCCCTTGGCTACTTCCAGGTCGTCATTGGGAGTCGCGTCCGCCGGAGCGGAGTTCCGGCCGCCGCCCACCAGGAGGTGCAGCGGAACGAAGCGCAGGAACGGGTCCACCTTGCCAGCCTGCCCAAAGAACGACTTGGACTGAGGACACTGTCTTCGAACCGGATAATCAGGACAAAGGAAAGCTGCGAGCATTGCGTCTTGTTTGAAGTCTTTTTGGTGAAGGCTTCTTGTCAGCAGCTATGCGCGACAGTCACTCGGTCTAAGATCTGCCGAAAACCCAGCACACTAGCCTACCGCAGGTGATGCAGATTGTACAACTAGCTCCCCTCCCTAGACTCCCCTATCTGGCGGGTACATCCCGCTGCTAATGTGAGAAGTTGTCCGCTCTTCAGGACCACAACAAACGTTGGGAGTGACTTCGGCAGATTTTTCTTCACAGTTTCTGCATATGTGCAAAGCCTAAGCGGAAACATTCTCTTCGGAAGTGCCGCAGGAAGTGGGGCTCCACGACGGACTTAAATATCGTACCTCTATCAATCTCTGCACCTTGAGTGCCGAGAAAATCTTTCATGAACTTTGGAAACTTTCAGCAGACCTCGATGTACCTGCTAGATCAAATCGTTTGCCCTTATGTCTTCGTAACATTTTCTGAGAGCTTTTGCAGGGCAAGTGCCCCCAAGCCTTTTTCCGAAAGTGGAGCCTCAGAACTTGCAATCAGCGGGAAAGGGCTCACCTTCGCTCGCCGTGCGTCGAGCCCCATGAGCGGCACGAAGAGGAGCAGCAGGCCGACCAGCTCCAGCAGGATGGTGATGCACATCTGGATGCAGAACCAGGACACGCCAGGGTACGGCGACTGCACAGCCACGCAAGCCGCTGACGTCAGCAGGATTGCTCCATACACGAGAGCACACAGCGAGGCAAAGCCGCTGACGTCAGCAGATTTTTCCTATACATGGAATGAAACGGGAGGCAGGGAGTCCAAAATCGCAAGTCACGTCGAGATGCTCTTGTAAGAAGAGTGAAACGCAAATGCGGCCAGAAGACTTTTGAGAGCCCAAACTCTTTCTGGGGTTCAAGAAAGTCAAGGATGGATGCAAGGAAGGAAAGCATGAAGGCCAGGATGAAAGCGATTATAGGAGACACGTTCTATCCACTGACGGTAGGGAGTTTGTTCCGACTCCAAGAGGCAGAGTTTCAGTGGCAAAGTCCACTCATCAGGCGAAGACCCGGTCACCGTTCTGAGAGAGCTCCTTATGGGATCCTAAAGTCAAGGCGTGCAGGTTCAGGAAAGAAGCAACGCCCCTGCAAGCAAACTTCCGAGAAGGAGAAGAGCGATGCAACTGAACCAACTCAGCAGACTCGAAGCAGACAGGTAAGATGCGAAGCTTTTAAAAACGCCAAAGTCATGCGGGGCAAAATAAACGGTGCGGGCTTACGGCGGCGGCGATGCCAAAGGAGGCGGCGATGGAGAGCATGGTAAGGCAGACGGAGGGCCCCGCCAGGCCGACCGTGAGGCGCATCTCGTCCTCGAAGGAGCGGCCCGCGCGCTGGCGCACGAAGTTCTTGAGGGCCTTGCCCAGCACGAACATGTCGTTGAACCCTGCAGGCGCGAGGGAGCAGTGACGTCAGCAAAGCCGGACAAAGGTGTTTTTGCTCAGATCGCACTTGGGAGAGGACCTCTAGAACACAGTTCTTGAGCGCCTTGCCCAGCAAGGACATACAGTTGAAGCCTGGATCCACCCTAGCGCCGCAATGTCAGCTGAGCAGAGCAAGCAGAGCTTCCAATCGCTTCGATTTCGAAATTCGCAAATCCTATCACCAGTTTGACATCCAAATTTGGACAAAAAGGACGGCTTTCCAGAAGACATGAAGGAGCTTACTTGGATACGGATCACCACGATCGATTGAACATCGACCGAAGCTGCAGTGTGCAGTTCTCTGTGCAAGGCCTGACAAACGAGGAACCTGCGACATCACTTGCATATATCTTCTAAAAAGTAGACTGCCCTCTTCATTGTTAGGGTGCCAGGACTCACCAATGCCAAGAGCCAGAAGAGGCGCCACTGTCTGCGCCAAGGGGGAGAGCTTCACGCCAAACCCGGCAGTAAGTCCGACGCCCGCAATGATGGACACAGAGATAATACCAAGCCCCTGAGAAGAGAAGAGCGACAGAAAAGTAAGTCTCGGAGGCACCAAACGGAAACGTTTGAAAGAAGCGCGGATTTCAGATTTTGGCATTTTTGCGCTTCACTGGCGTCATCTAGCGTTTGCCTCATCAGAGTTGCTCCTCTACTGAGGCCTTCTGCTTCAAAAACGTTGTGAGACTGATTCAGCGACGTGGCCAGTACGCCTACCGCTTGCGGGTTTTAAAATTTGATGAAGGAGCAGAGAAAGCCGAGACGGTTGCATGTGTCACTCATTCCCAACGTCCGCCCTCTTTGAAACATACTTGGACACTTCAGGAGAGCGAGAAGACGTTGATGATTACCGTACAGAACTCAGAGCTCAACCTAAAGATAGAGTCTAACAGCCATCTAATGTTTTTCAACGTAAACAAGACACAAGAACGGAGCGCAGGCGCGCTCGCTGCGAAGCCGAGGTGCACGTAGGAGTGCACCGGACGGAAGACGTTGATGGTCGCCGCTATGACCTACAAAACTTCGCCTCAAACTTTTGCTCCAGAAAACGAGGCGCGTCTTTTCAGACTTATAATATCCAACCTAGAAAAGGGAAACAAAAAGGAGGGCAGGCGCGCTCACTACAAGGCCGAGGTGCACATGAGAGTGCACCAGCCGAAAGACGTTGATTGTCGCCGCTATGAAGTACACGACTCCGCCTCAACTATCGCTTCAACAAATGAGGCGCATGCCCTAAGACTTAGCTTTGGACCTACAAAAGGGAAACAGGAAAAAACAGTGCAGGCGTGCTCACCGCGAGGCCGAGGTGCACGTGGGAGTGCACGGGGCGGAAGACGTTGATGGTCGCCGCAATGATGTACAGGATCACCAGAATGACTGCGGGCGCAACAGTCCACGGGTCCAAATGGCCCGCATCCTTGAGCACGTTCTCCACCGCAGTCTGGAGGGAAAAGCAAGGAGTCAGCATTATGTCAGCACGCATCAAGCAGCACAAGACTCTCCTTTAATCATCTTGCCCAGGTCCTTAAACAGGTTTTTGAACCTTCGGACGGGACGGGAATAGAGAAGTGGAGGGGTTTAGGGTGATGTCACCCTTTGAGGACCGTGATTTCAAGGGATCTACCGCGATGAGATGCCAACCTTCGCATATAGGACACGCGTCCTTGAGCACATTCTGAACCGCAGTGTAGACGGAAAGAGAGGAGCGAAGGGGTTCGAGACAGAGTCACGCTCTGACCGGAGAACTCCACCGCAGAAACAAATGCGCAGAGTATGCCAAAATCTGCTAACATGTAAAGAGAGCGGTTCGCTTCCGTAACCCGCTCTTCACGTGCATTAACACCCAATGAAGACGTTCTCAGACCCTCTTGTGCAGCATGGGATGTAAGACTTGCCCTACAAGAGACTCCCTTCGTCAGGCATGATCCCAATCGTTGGGCCAAAGGATGTGGCTACTTTTCTACCAACAGCTTACACGGTTACCAACTTCACCTGTGGTACAGGACTCTGCTGAAGAAAGCTGTTCAGGTGCAAAGGGCCGAACTCGAAATATCCCGGCAACACAAGTTCACGTCTTCCACTACTCACCCAAGTTGTGAAGCCCACAGTGGACCCATTGAAAATTTCCCCGGGTGCGAAGCCCGAGCCCTGCGCCCCCTCGTACATGGGCTTCCACGTGTCAACCAGCCGTTCGTCCCAGTTCTCAACCAGGCTGCGCCGCTCCTTGGCAGAGGTAGCCCGGCCGAACTTGGCGTTCATTTGGTCGATCCACTGGGGGTGCTCCGGGTTGAAGTTGTTGGCAACCACACGGATGCTCGCGATCTGGGGGGGGATTTTCCGGCGTACTTATCACGGAGAGTACAAGAAACCAACTTTGCTTGCGCGAATGACGGCTTGGCTTACGAGGTAAACAAGCCAGAACGAAACCGGCAAAGGCAAGCGTGCGGTGCCAAAGCCTCTCTTCTGCGTGATGCAAGTGTTATAGGCAGCCAACAACGCACACGTGGCACCTTTCAAAGCCAAGACGACAAGGATTGTCAACTCCAAGTGGTGATCTCATCATCATCCCTATACACTGACCGGCGTGAAGATCGGCAGGCAGCCGTTAGGCAGTCAAGTGACTCAACAAATCCAATGCGGGTGAAGCAAGCCAATCACGTTGGCAACAACCGTCTTCTTTTTCACAACACAGCCGCAGTCAAGGCCCAAATCTCCGTTACAATTCCAGGTTCCAGGATTCAAAATGAAGGCCAGTCCAGCTGGCAGAAAAGGTTGCAACATTCTCGTCCGATCATTGACGGGATGAGTTCTGTACTCACTTCCTCGAACGCTCCTGTCGCGTTCCGCTTGATGCCTCCGAGTCCGACGGTGAGCGGCAGGTGCGTGGCTTCCCAGCCGAGGCAGCACGGCCTGTTGCCCTGGATGCACTGGCTCACCGTCACGCCCGCGACGCCGTTGGCGTATGCAGTATTCAGGTGCGCCAAGATCTAGAGAAGCGAGATTGTTGTCAGTACAGTGTGCGGTTGCTGTGTCAACGCTTCCAGAAGTGCGCTCCCGCTTCAACGCAAAGCTCCTTCACGTTCCCAGGCTCTCCAGTGCAGACGCATGGCCCACTTCCGAAAACCGTCTCGACTCTGATCCTTCCAGGTGTAGATCCGGTGCAGGTCTTGCTCTCACAGCCGACCACCCAATCCTTCAGCTTTGATACGTTCGGAACTTAGGCGAAATGGTTGGAAATTCGGTACTCCTGCCAGATAATGCAACTTCGGCCAAAGAATGCAACTTCTGACTGCGCCTCACCTGCGCATCCGTCATGGTCCGGAACGAGGGGCGCCACCTGTAGCCCCATGAGCTGAAGAGTAGCGTGGTGTCGTTCAGCGCTTTGGCGACCTGCGCGGCCGTGATGGTCGCCCTCGCGGCGCCTGCCGGGCCCAAGGCCGCAGTCAGGTCGGTTTGGACCTGCAGGCCAAGGCGCAAATGCTCAGCCGCACGGAAGTGGCACTTTGGAGAACTGGAACTTTGTGGCAGCAGAAAGAAAAGTTTGTGTCTATGTGAAGCTACGCAAGCACAGCAGATAAGCGGACTGGTTCAAAGAAACGGATCGACCGGCAATCGCTTGTTACCGCGTGGTGTCGGCTTCAAATCTGAGAATCGGAAGTCAAAGGACCCCACGAGACCGATACTCAAGAGAGCGGTCACGACAACACCCGGTGCTCAAACCTCACAAGCTTAATGTCAAATTAATTTAGACGAATTAAGCTCCGGCTTGCCAGAGATACCATTCGCTGCGCTTTCGCTCCTGGCTGTACCGTCCAAGCTGCTTACAGCAACAGCACCCTTTCAAGCCGCCTCATCAAACCGCCTCTCGCCAGTCCCAACGTCACCGCACCCAAGCAGACCCCGCCTGTCCATCCGCCCACTGCCTCACCTTGGTCGCAAAGTCCTGGATGCACGCCGCCTTGCCCGGGTGCGCAAACACGATGTCCACCAGCGACAGCGGCACAGTCGGCCCCGCCCCGCGCTGCTCCAACAGCCTGAGAGCCCCCGGGTAATCCAGCCCCCCCTCCTGGAAGCAGTCCAGCGGGCTAACTTTCGTGCACGGGAAACGGTCGATGCCCCAGCCTGTGGGTAGGGTCGCGAGCGGCAGCCCGTTGAGGGGCGACCCGGCAACGGTCTTGGTGGGGAGGCACGTGGTTAAGAACTGGTAGCCGACCGATATGAAGTTGCCCTGCGCAAAGTAGGGGACGCCCGGGAGGCTGGGCGCGAAGACGGGGGGGACCTGGGGGCGCTCACAGAAGTCGGCCTGCAACACAGCAACTTTTGGCTTTTAACCACGCTGATTACCTGACTGAGTCTCAGGTTATCGGACAAGTAACCCGGCTTTAACCTTGTTCCGGGGCTGGTGAAAGCACAAGTCTGGTTACTTGACATGTAACCGTTTTCTGACTAGCCATAATCAGCCCGTAACCATCCATGGTTAAGTGCCAAAAGCTCCTGTGGAAGGTGGGGGTGTCAGTCGTGAGTGATCTGTGAGCGCACAAAGCAGGCTGAAGGTTTTGTGATGACAAGGTCGATCATGGGGGTCAAAGGCAGACTCAAGACTTTTTGGGGCTTATTGTAGAGCGTCCAGAGCTCAGCGGACAATCCTTGGAATTCGTTCCTTCAAGACGGTGAAGGGTTTGAAAGATTCGTGCACAGATCAAGATGAGCCTCTCTGTGGTGCGCACGTCAGGGAAGCGTCGTGTCTGTTGGACGGGTTGGAAATGCTGTTGGGGTCGACAGAAGCACACGTGAAGCTCGCGTGAACTAGATGCCTGGGAAAGTTTTTATGCGGCTTTTGATTTCCACCAAATGATACCTCTCTGAAACAGGCTCACGTGACCGTCTCGCACTGTCTCTCCCTCTCCTCCTCTCTTTGCGCGCATCAAGTCACTCTTGACGGACTATCTGCTGATTTTCCCCTTCCTTCTGCATCAACTCAATTTTGACAAATATTGGCTTATGTATCTTCTTCCTTCTGCGTAAAGTTACTCTTGACAGACCCTTGACCCACTCTTTTTCCCCTCACCTCGCTCATCCTTCGGCTGCTTCCCTGGACATTTGCCAGCATGGCCGTCTGCGTGGGGTTGCGCACGGTGCCGTTGAATGCGGCCTCGTCTTCCGAAAGGAACGGCGCCATGCCCGCCGCCAGGGCCGCAAGATTGGCGCGCGAGTAGGCTGCTTTTCCTGCGGGATCCGACACGGAAAACACCTCCTTCCGTATGAAGCCGCCATACCTGCGGGAGTTGGTTTAAGGGTCCGTTTTCTGCGCATTTGTGTGTAAGACACGTACTCCGCGTAAGCGAATATGGTCGCAGTAGGTGAGACTGATGTAACAGAAACGGGAAGATGGTGGGAGAACGAAAGGGTAGTGCCGAGCCTGTTCCAAGAGCGGAAAGCAGGTATTCTTGAGAAGTGGTCTAGCTTCTTCCTGCACAGCCAATAAGATGGCTGAAGCCAATCTGCAGATGGGGAGGGTACAAAGAACCACTTCACCTCCCTTGCTACCTGTACTGTTGAGCAGTGAACACATCCTAGTCCCATTGTCAAGATCATTGAATCACCATCATTAGATTGAAAGGACTGCCGCCATCGGACATCCGGTGAGCGAGTCTCTGCTCCAAAGCAAATTACCTGCCATCTTACCTCTCTGCAAGACACTGTCCAGGATATCTTTCTTTTCAGAACGCTCCTTCTCGACAGAATCCGATCAATCACTCAACAACAGAACTTTCAGCCATGCCTTTTTTCTTCTTATGTGCCGCCCAATCACAGGGAGGTGGCACAGCAGGCTTGCTGACCTCCAAGCACCACTGACAAAAACCATCAGAGCTTTGGCAAAGCAGCATTATTCATCACATATTGCCAAGAGTATGACCAGCTTGTGCACCCGCTCGAGAGTGCGTAGTTATGGCTGACATGTCCAGGGTTTGGCACCTACTTGGAGTTGTAGAAGTCGCGCTCCTTAGCCACCCTTGAGTCCGTCCTCACAAAAAGTTCCTAAGGCCACCGAGACAGAGAGAAATAAGCGCACCCACATTGACAGATTATTTTGCGTCAGCAAGTGGGAGGACTGTCTGCTGCATAATAACTCGACAATAGACACTTGCACATCTCACATCATCAACAATGGTTCTCAAGCTTAAGTCACAAGATTGCTTCAGTTGTGCTGTGCGTTGGCGCACTCTGAGACCCCTACAGCATGATGGAGGCAAGCTGAAGATCGAGCCTTCTCCGCAAGGTGAAGCAATTACCTCAAGCCTGTTCTCTGTCTCGGCATTGAAGAGCCCAAAGATGGAGGCACCCAGAATGACGGCACCTAGCCTGCACAAGTTGGAGTGGCACACTCAATGCTGCGATTGAAGAACACTTTATCTTGCTACTTATCACTCTTTGACTTGGTGCATCAGCCAGGAGTCCTTGTATGCTGTTATTATTTGCAGGACCACAGAGAACTTACAAGCTTAACCCTGCATAACTTCACCGATGGTTGTCTTGAACAAACACCTCAACAATCAAAAGAAAGCAACCAGGTTGTGGGTTCAACTTGTTGGTGCTCTACTCGAAAAGCAACCACTGCTATAGCGACTGTCCAAAGGTGTCACCTTTTGACTGCATACTGACCATACGCTTTCCGCCAACATGCTGACCAAGCAATAAAGCTAAGACTCCGGCTGTACATTAAAAGTACAAGAACTCGCAAACTTTTCAGCACTTACAGACTCAGCAACCACGGGCGTCGAGCTGCCAGCGCACCATAGCTGGAGAAAGCATTCGTCACCAATCGGTGGCCCTTGCCCAAAGTAACACGAACGCTCTGCACGTGGTAAAGCAATTGAAAAGCTTGTGGTCAGTGGTAAGTTTCATCACAGGGAGGCTTGTCTTGGAAGTTTCCCAGAACGAAGAAGATTGTCTTCTTATTGCCCCACACTCACTGCATCAACTACCAGCTACAATGTTCCTAAAGTATTCTCATGCCACAATCCCAGCTGTCAATCAGGAAGAAATTTGTTTGTACAGCTCTCATAGAAGCTTCCGCTTTTTGCCAGTCCCACTTTTCTTGGTCAAATTATCCACTTTCTTCATCTACACTGTACTCCAAATTTTGCCAGTTGCTAACGAGAGTTCATTGAGAGCGCTGGTGCTGGAGAGAGCCACTGAACAATTGCCCTTGACAGAAGATACAGCTGTTAAAGTCTGGACTACCACGGGAACTATACGAGGTTTCTTGACGCCAAACTCTTGGGTTCCAAGTAAGCCCAAAGTTTGTACCTCTAAACATCAACAACCAAGTTGCCCTTTTTTCTTCTGATGTGAGGAGATGCAGCATTGGTTCTTGAACAACATGACATCCTTAGGAAGCCACTCAGCTGTGAGATTGCCCACAGAATGAGACAGTGGTCACAATCACCAGCCTGAAGACTCTATTCTGATGTGGCCCCTGGCAGAAGCACCAATTCACAATCTTGGCATGGCTGAAGCGGAGAAGGTGAACCAAAACGCCACAGCATTCTGATTAAACACAATTCTCCACAACTTAGACAAACTGACGCAAGGTTATTCCACTGTCACACGATTCTTCCAGCGTAAAGGAGCCAGGAAAGATTCAATTGCGGAGGTTAATTACGTCCACTGAAAGTGTGGCGCCACCACTTTCAGAGCCTTACCTTCACAGGGCCTGAATTGTCCATGTTGTCCAGGCCAGATTGATACGATAGAGCTCCGTCAAGTGGTGCTTGTAAGCGCAGCTGCTTTCACCGACCAGTTCCAGCACAAGAACGTGGGAGCTCAGAGCCCCTCCTGCAGCGGACTTTAGCTACCTGCCCTTCTCCCTTGGAAACTGGCACACAAATAAGCAGCCCTGGGCCGGAGGGCAGTAGGTAAACTGTCAAAGACTTTTCCTTTCCCAATTGGACTCGGTCTTTCAGCCCAAGACTACGCTACCTTCTCCAGTGAAGGCCCCTTCTGGGTATCAATACATACCCAGAACAGATCATTATGAGGCTCTCGTAGTTCCCATCGCCGCCACCGCGGCCTTACTCTCGCACCAGGTCTACAATGATGATTCTCCACACCCCCATACCTTTTTTTTTTTTTTGGAAAATACCGTCTTGCACGTGCGGCTCATCAGCTGGAACTCA
>DF237707.1:0-16874 GCA_000708835.1 Klebsormidium nitens | reverse complement strand
TCAAAAGTGCGCAGTGCCCGGTGCACACACACCGGTGCCACATGCCACGAGGAAGCTTCGACGCAAACATCACCACGGCAGGACTCGGCTGGTCAAGCGACAGGACCTTCGAAGCGGTCAAAGACGATGAAGACGAATGGGATTTCGCGAGCAATCGGTTGAGCATATGCAACCTTGGTCCCATGAGAGTTACCTTGTCTGCAACAACCCTCGGTAGTACGACACAATAGAACTAGCCGTGGAAGACCTTTCCTTTGCATGCGCTTTTGACATCAATGAAAGACATGACCTTATAAGCTTCAATTGTAGCTCGACTACAGGACAAGCGTCACCAACACCGAACCTGCAATTGGACATCCGCGATGTGCAGCAGAGTTGCTGATCTACTCTTCCGCAGGAACTTCACATCGACAGTATATGATGAGCTGGCCGGCTTGACAGCCAACAGCCAAAATTCCCGCTCCACCGTGCGTGGAAAGACAGGATACTCGTGCGCCTGCGCCGCAAACGTAAGATGCTCTATGGTGAGACTCCAGAAGACGGGAAGTATCCATATCGACGAGGTACCGGAAGCAAGCCTTATTGCCTGTCCCTCGACTTTGACGGAGTCCAGCGTGGTGTTGTTGGCAAGAAAGCCCTTGCCTCTGACGGCATTACCCGCCGAAAGAATGCAGATGCACCCTAGCTCCTCTAAGCGAACCATACTTGTAATGCTGATGACGCGCAGTTCCAGCCAATCGTTCGTTGCCGCAAGACAAGAACACTCCGCGACACCCGCAAGCTTTGGATGCAGCATTCAGACCACAACAGTTGGAAAGGAGATCGCAAAGCGGGTTTGTGTCCAGCAGCGAACTTCGCAGGACTCAGCAAAAGGTTTTTCGGGTAGCGATGTCAGAAACCGGTGTTTGCAGATCCGAAACACAAGCCGCAGACAGTAGCGAGTACAAACGTTTCCGCAACGCCTCAGCAAGCCGCCTTAATAGTCCCCCAGTGAAAGATTAGTGTGGAGCGCTGACCTTCGGGAAGTTTAAGGCCGGCGACCGTCCGCCCGGTCGGTGCGTCCCAAAGGAGGGCGCGCCCCTCACCGTCTGCTGCCACCCCGGACGCTCCCAGGGTTGCCACGTGGACGGCTCTGCAAGAACCAGTTGAGGAATGAGAAAGCGAAGCTTGACGCAAGCAGGATCTGACCACAGATGGCCTGACTCTACATCGAAGTCAATCCGATGACACCGACAGGACATGAACTAGGATTGCTCTCAAAGAGACGGTAAGAGATCGGGAAAATAGGTAGGCTAGAGGTTTCTCTGGGAAGACTGGTCTGACAGTAAGGCAGGTCAGATTCAAAGATTAAAACCAACTTCGAGATACAATAGTGACTCAATGCCTTGTGCTTAATAACACGTTCAAAGCATGCGGTAAAAGCATGCATCTTCTTGAGGAGCCAGACATCCCCCCTGAACCCTTGTTTGTAATTCTGCAACGGGGATCAGGCTGCCACAAACCGGCGACTGTACTCCTGTCTTAGATTATGAGAGGGCCGGAAGGCTGTGTGCAGCAGCCGGTAAAATGCCCATTCGATTTCTCTCACCCAATCCTGAAGCGGCCTAAGTCACGGACGAGTACTCATCCCAACGGTCTCACGACCGGGATGACAAAGAGACGCACCTTTTGGCGACCAGAAGCTCCTTCCCTACGACTATCTCGTCGCCGTTCAACAGGGCAGGCAGGCAAACGGCGCCCTTCTCCGGGTCCCCCCGGGCCGTCGCTCGGAGCAGCAAGCAGAGGGGCTTCACACTGTCCGCCTCCTCCGCTTGTGGGTGCACTTCCGCTGTGGTGTGAATTGGCGCTCCGGCATGAACAACGCGAACTGGCTCCCTCGGGAGAAGCACCGGACCGCTGAGGACGGCCGCTGAGGCCGCGAGGTAGTGCATCGAGTGACACGTGGACAGCAAGGTACGAGCGCGGACGTCCCTGAGAAATGTGAAAAAGGTTGAGGTCAATACATTCCGGGCTGGTATTGTTCCCGGGAACAGTCGAAGCTTGAAGTCCTTCCTTTACGGATTCCGCTTCTCAGATTCCGCATCTCCAAGAATTTGACACTCAGCCGATGCGATTGGAACATCCGGAAGCGGCGCAACCTTCCAAGCAATCACTTGCTGGGCCTGCCACGGGTGAAAGTTAGGCCAGCAGTCGGACTCACTTCGCCGACTCCGCATCCGGTCATTCGACTCTTTCTAGCCGGCTTCCAGAATCAAATCTCTATGATGTTTCGAGTGCAGTCAGCAACAGATCCTTGCCAGGGTGGCTTCGACTGCGCTCGACTTCCACTCTGTAGCAGAATCTGCTCACCAGATGGCGAAGGAGCCGTTCTCCGAACACCCCAGGAGTTGGTCGGGCCTCCCGGGAATGCTCAGCAGGTGATTGATGGCAGGGAACGTGACGCCCCGGTAGCGCGCCACCGGGAGGGTCCACTTTTCCTCTGAGGAGCTGCACAAGGACGAAGAGACAACATTTTGAATTCGCCGTAGGATCACAAAAAGGAAGTGCAACGGCTATTTGAGTATCTTCCGCGCATTGAGGACCTTGAGTGACCACCCCCTCTTACCAGCCAGGAAAGCTTTCCTTTACTCCCACAGTTTGTACGAAAGCTGCCTTTCCGTCCTGAGTACCTTCTCGTCTTTTGCCAGAGTCTTCTCGGTCCACAAATGCCTGAATCACGAAGAGAAGCGAGTCGATATCTGCTTGCTTTCGTTGGTTCATTGAGGACCAGTTCGTGTATTAAAGCAGAGACAAATCGTGCTAGCCGACGCTTACTGCCAGTCAGGCTTCATGGTCCAGCAGTCAACCGCCCCCTGCTGCATTCCCGCCGCAAGCGTGCGAGGCCCCGTCACGAGCAGGCTGCTGCTGGTGGACCCGCAATCCAGCCGGGCGAGCAGCTGCGGCCGTTGCTCGACGAGCGACACCAGGCGGAGACAGGGCCTCTTGCTTGCTGCTTCAGCAGGGCTGCAGTTCAGAGGCAAAGATGGGAATGTCGATGTAAATTGGCGAACAGAAGTTACTTGCGGAGACTGTTCCTCAGGAATGTTGGAAAGGATGGGCGTAATATGGACCGATGTTTACTGCCTTATTTTCTATTTGAACTGGAACAGCACAACGAGCGAAGGCAGGGTCTCTTGCATGCGGCATTCGCAGGTTTTCGGGTTAGACCATAAGAAAACCCACGCCCGCATATACTCGCTCCCTTACTCAACTTGACGCGACGCCACAGAAGGAGAAGTCCAAATGACTCAGCTGCCCTGACTTACCTAAGCTCCTGGAAGGCGAGGGCGTCTATGAGGACCAGGACGTCTCCGTCCGGCGAGAACTGAAGGAAGGGGCCAGACGATGCGACCTGCGTCATCAGGCACAGTCCTCAGATGCATACCCGGACAAATGAGCTATTGGAGGGATAAGAGACCAGTGTGCTCATTTCCTAATCTTTCTGACCATGCTGCAAAAGAGACCGTGCTTGAACCTCGAGACAGGGTTGCATACGCGTCAACTGACAAGATCGGTGACGACAGTGCTTTGTCTCGGTGCAGAATGAATCCCACAAATGCTGGGAAGCATACACACTACATGGAAACGGCATTGAGTGGACCAGACACGTCATTAATTTCCATCGAAATCCTGGAAAGTGGCCGAGCGTCCAGTCCAAGCACCAAGGATGCCTGAAAACCAGATGCAAGACAATCCGCTCACCTGCTCCGGATCTTCGGACGCCCGAACGGTGCCCGCAATCTCCCCTGCTACGTCCACTTTCCATTCGCTCTGCTCCCCCTCCCTGGAAAGAGTGTACACGAACACGCTCCGCTGAGCCTTGTCCGTCTCTACGCAGACCCCCAGTTTCGCCCCCTGGCCCGCCACGTGGATCACCGACCACAAGACCGGGCCCTTTTGCTGCACCAAGCAGCACACCGGGCGGAAAAGGCCCTGCCCGACGTCCCCCGATGCGCTTTCCAGACCGCCCATAAGCAATCCCCGCTGTGGCACAAGGCCTCCTTCCTCCGGCCCCTCAGGGGGCACAGCTTCCGGATTGGAGGGATCCCCCGCATTGTCCTCTACTTTCGGGGGGTCCTCTTCGGCTGCCGTGTCAGGGGGGGTGCTCGGGACCAGGAACTCCCCGGCCGGCCAGTCGCGCACCGCTTCCGACTCCTCGAAGCGCCCCAGCCGCCGTGCCTGGCTCTCCAGTGCCCTGCCCCGGTTCGCCCCCAGAGCTGACGGCACCGCGATGACGTCAGCAACTCTTCGAACCTCGGGAGGCTCCCTGCAGCCCCCCGGAAGAGGCGCCTTTTGGGCGCTGCCTCCAACCTTCCCCAAGTTGGGGTTGCTTGTCGGCCCGGTCCAGATAGGCCACGACTTGTTCCGTGGCCGGGCTTTTCCCTCCCCCGTGGTGTCATCTTTCGGAGCTGGCGCAACACTGGCCCCGTTTGGCACCGCGTCCCTCGACCGGGTAAAAGCCAACGGTTTGTACCCGGCCGGGCCTCTAAAAGCGGCTGAGATTGTCTCTACCGTCCGCCCAAGCCAGGACGAACCACGGCTACGCTCGCTGGCAGAAGGAGGGCTGCTCGTGCCCCGGGGGGGCGCTTTCGGCGACTGCTGCAGACGTGCAACAGGGCTGGCTGGTCGCCCCCGCTCACCAAGGCGTCCGCTGAGAGGCCTAGTGGGCGGGCCATCCATGTGCTGATTCAGCGGCATCAGGCCACCCTTCCTGACTGCGCCGGACCCGTCCCTCTCGGACGCTTTCGGACTGTTTCCTTCCACCTTGTCCGCAGCTTCTACTCCAACTATGGGAGGCTCCTTCTGCTCACCCGATAGCACCCCGCCCGGCTGCTCTTCTCTCGTGCAACCTTCGACTCCCCCTCCTTCCAAAGCTGACACAAAATCGTCCTCCCCAGCTAGCACTAATCCAGCGCTTGCATCAACGGTTGTGGCAGCCGGCTCGATCCCGGCCGTTTCTTTCCCCTCCCTAGCGTCCGGTTCAGAGCACTGTGGCTCAGACTGCTGCTCGGTCAGGCTGTCGCTTCCGAATATCCTCACAGCGGGTTTCCCCGGGGCCTCAATCCCCCCTTCGATCCGCTCGCCCTCCAAGCCGGCAGCCTCCGCACCCCCATCTTTCTCCAGCGTACCGGGCACCACCTTTCTCGCTACATTTGCTTCACCTGTCACTTGCTTCTCGCCCCGGGGGTCCTGCCCTCGCTCTAGGCCGTGCTCTTCCGGACGTCCGCACTCCGCCCCAATTCCGCCAGACACTGACCGCAAACGTCCCCCGCTCTGGGCAACTCCCGGCTCTAGTTGCTTCATTTCCCCGTCGCGTTGCTCCTCTCTGCCGGCCTTTCCAGTACCCGGGGAGACAGCAGACACCTTCTCTGCCTCCCATCCAAACGCCGCTAGCTTCTTCAGCTCTCCCATCTTCCGCTTTGTTTCTTTCACACCAGCCCCCGAAAGGACTGCGGGCCCTTCGGCATGTTCACCGGGCGGATGACCTGCTGCGCAAACCCCCTCAACGGCGGTTTCCCCTTCTTCCGTGGCCATCCACCGCTTGAAGGGGGTCAGGCTCAATCGCTTTACCTTCCGCTTCCGTTCTTGCGCTCCGGCTACTTGCACCGGAGAGTCGCCTTTCACAACGGCAGCTGGAAGGCCTTTCCCCTCTGCAGGTGCCACCACACCGCCCATTGCCGCTTCCCTTTTCCCTGCTTCCACGCCCTGCCCTAAGAGCGCTTTCGCTGTCGGAGAGGCCCCACTTCGCGGACTAGCTCTGTCTCCGTTCCCTGCAGAAGCACCATCTATTTTGCCATCCGGTCGAGAAACATTTCCGTTCAATCTGCTCAATTCGGCGACAGTAGTGCTGGGCTGCTCTTCTTGCGCGCCTAGACTCCGACTCCTTCCGGTGCCCAAGCTTGAGCGGACTCCCGACCCGTTCCGCCCGAACCCCCCCCTCAAATCCGCCTCCTGCTGTTCCGTCTCCTCGATCACTCTGTCATCACATGCCAGCGTCCCCGTTGCACCGTTTTTCTCCCCAGCCGCAGCCTCCACCTGAGCCCTGCCGGTTGTCAATACGGCACCCCCTATCCCTCCGCTTGCTTCTACTCTCACCGGTTCCTTCATGGGCCCCACCAAGCTACCCTTCCTGCTGCGAGCCGCCGTGAACCACCCCCCTTTGTCCGCCTCAAAGTCGACGGTGCCGGGCTTCCTTTCTGGGCCTGAATCCCCGTGCCAACTCGCTGGCCCGTTCTCACGTTCCTGCCTCTCTGCTGGGGAAGCGGGGAAGACGTCCGGAGGCTCCGTACTGTCATCCTCAAAAATGCGCTGCGCTTCAGACCCGCCGTGATGATCAAAAGCGGCTCCTTCCCTAACCTTCAATATGCTAACGTCAGAGGGAGTAATCTCACACAACTTTCTCCCGATCAAACCCTCTTCTCCCGTTGCTTCCTCCTCCGCCCGCCGCCCCAACGCTGTCGCTGTCCCCACAGACTCGTGTGCCCACGCCGCTTCACTGGCCCTTGGACTGCTGACGTCAGCAGCTTTGTCCGCAAGGGCGCTCTCCACCTCAGCACCCCCGCCGCTTCCGATTCCCTCCTCCCCCAAGTCCGCTGAGTGAGACACGTCACTCTCGGGCTCTGTCTCCGCCTCCATGTCCACAGTCCGAGGCACGTGCTCGTCCCCTTCCGGGTGATTGGGACACCACTGCTGACCCCCGGGGCTTTTGGCTTCGGTCCCCACATTTCGTGCGCCGCTAGGAGGGCTGTCTGCGGGCCGATAGGGACGCTGCGCCGCGCTCCCTGGGGAAGTCCTAAAACCAGCGTCCGCCGCAGGGGCCCCAGAAAGTTCCCGTTTGCTCCGCCCAGCCGAGTCCGTCAAGTTTCGATCGGCAGTCTCGCACTCGCCCTCCTCTTCTGCATCACTGTCCCCTAAGCTCCCCTTCTCATCCGCCCCTCGTTTCCCCGCACTGATGACATGCTGCTTCTCAACTTGGCCGTCCTCCTGGCTTCCTCTGACTGCCCCCTCTTCGAAGACACCAACTCTTCCGTGTCTCGCAGATCCCGTCCGTTCGTCCGCTTCAGTCCCCTGTTCCTTGTCCACCAAGGCCCCTTCAATTCTGAGCCCCTCGTTCGTTTCTAACCGCGCAACACCCGCTTCCTGCTCCGCTCCGAATTGTGCTGCCCGTTCTTCCTTGCCCTCCTGATTCTGGCAGGCTCCTTCTGTCCCCTCCGCCTTTGCCGCCAGCTCTCTCCAATCGTCTTCAACTGGCGGCAAGCATCTGTCTAGTGCACTGCTTTCAACGAGCTTCCTCTGCCTGGCCTTTCGAGAGCGGGCTAGAGCCAATCTGTTCGCTTCCAGAGACTTCTGCAGCTCCTCTCGCTTTGCCAGCAGTGCCTGCAGGAAGAAGGGAGTCGTAAGAGGAGAATACGGGGAGGCTGCTGTGAACTGTTCGAATCCAAGACTTTGCCAGCCGTCTCCAGCCTAATTGTGGAAACATGGAACTTGCTGACCTCCAATCAGCTCCCTATCTCGCGTTTGCTGCCCGGTCCTCACATCTCCTGTCTTGTCAATAGGTACACTCCTTTGCCCGCTGCAAAAGTTTCCGGTCACTGGGTGGGTTCGGTACTTGCATGATGCAGTTGCAAGTGCTGGCTGGATGCTTCATAATACAGAATAGGTTTGCTTCCAGATAGGACTCCTGGTTCAAAGTCGGGGGAAGAATAAACAATGACCCTGTGGCCTTTTTTGGACCATACGAGAACTAGGTGAAAATGTCCCATACTTTCGGATTGCCAGAAATAGATCTGTCAGAAGCTGGTATGTGAGGGTGCCATGTCAGAAGCACCGGCCTACAGGTTTGGAACAGAACACACTCTGGCAGTTGAAGTCTTCGGCTTTGCTGATACTTTCCGAATTTTGAACGTCCAAGCGACGGCCTCACCTTCCCTTCCACTGGCACCAATTGCAGACGCTTCTGTACGGCGTCTTTTGAGCCTTCTGTTTCTGCTCCCTGGCCCGGACCGCCCTCTGAGGCAACCCGAATTCTCCCGCTGCATTGCTTCCCCAACTTCGCCGACTCTTCAAGAGCAGCTTCTGTGCGCAAAGGATCTGCTGGCGGCGCTTCAGCAACCCGCAGACCATCAGGGCTCGCAAACTTCAGATCCCCCAGCTTTTGCCTCTTGGCCTCATTGTTTGCATTCCCAGTCAGGGACGCATCGTCACAAGCCAGAACTGGGTTCACCCCTGGGAGGTCGCCGCCTGCCTCCTTTAGCCTCACCGCCCCAACAAGAGAAGCAGGGTTCGGACTCTCTCCTTTCTGTTTCTTAGGATCCCGTCTACCCCTTCTGGCGGAAGCAGGCCTTTTCGCAGGCAGGGATTTTGGAGCTGGTTTCAAGGTTCCACGCCTACTACAGCCAGAGATGGTGGGAGTGTTGCACGCGAGGGGAGACAGAGGAGTTGAGCTGGCTTCCGGAGCACCGGGTGCGAGACCGCTGGTGCGAGCAACCAGGTCCTGAAGGTATTTCTTCACCATTGTAAAACCGAAAATCTGCGAGTAGGAGACAAAAGTTGTATGTGAGAAGCATTTTTGACGGACTG
This sequence comes from Klebsormidium nitens, assembly GCA_000708835.1. Classification (NCBI taxonomy): domain Eukaryota; kingdom Viridiplantae; phylum Streptophyta; class Klebsormidiophyceae; order Klebsormidiales; family Klebsormidiaceae; genus Klebsormidium; species Klebsormidium nitens. The sequence goes on along the minus strand of DF237707.1, from coordinate 8,255 downwards.
GTACACCAGATATTCTTGGATTCATGAGGAGGACGATCGTGCCATTCCAATTTGAGTGCATTGTGGCAGATGATTCAGCGAAAAAGATGTCGATGTCTCTCAAATCCTTGTTCTTCAACATCTCAATATAGACAGCTTTTGGTTTGAAGGCTTTGGAGAAAGGTGGATTTCCAAATGGACTGCTCGATCATGCCTCCCACTTTCGAAGGCTCTGACTATCCTCGTCAACTCCGCCTATGTGTGTGGTAAAGAATCAAGGGCACATGCCCCACCTCTCCTCCATCTGTATTCTCTTTGACACTGGCAGCCCGACCATTTGCCCTCAATGCTACAGACCAGACTCTGAGGGCCGTCTCCGCAGCATAGCGTACTCCTCGCGGGTCAGTCACCTGTGAGCATTTCAACAAGAAGCAGCCACTCAGCAGGATGGCCGTGACTATCAAGACCTGCAGTCACAGTCTTTAGGGTCACAATGATGGCTGCAAGTCAGGATGGTGGCAGCTTCTGTATCGACCTTATACGGGTGCAGCCACATTGAACTGCTACAGCAATGTTGCCAGGCCTCGCTTGGACAAGGCTTGAACTTCAGACTGTCTTTCATTTGCAGCCGCTCCACCTCATTCAAGCTTTCCATGTGGCAGCCAAGCAAGTTGCTTGTCATTAAGCAAGAAGTCCTACAGAGCCTGATCTACTCCATGTGTCATTTCTGGCCAGAATGGACATAGAACACTTCAAAGCAAGAAACTCCATGGCTCATTGTGCCTATAAGGGTTGTTGGACGTAGATTGAACATACCACAAAGTCTGGACCCTCTAGTCCTTCAGCAACCTCCAATCTGTACTCATGGCCCCCTTGCACGCGAGTGGCCTGGTAGCCAACGGGATATGGGTAACGATCTCGCCCCTGCATGGCAAAGGGTATGAGCAATCTGCTTGTATTGGTGATCTCAAACTCCAATCATTTCGGCCGCAACTACTTCTGCAATGCGCACTGCCTTCCCACCTTGTAAGATTCCTGTATTCAACGGTGGTCGTAAAATGTTGAAATTCCTGATAATATACAAGACTTTGGATATTATTTGAGCACTTTGTGCAGTATGCAGGCGCCGACAGCTGGCCACATTCCAAATACACTCACCCTCTTGCTGCTCCAGTACCTGCGCTCATTTGGCCCGCTATACAGCTCGCCTAAGGCAGTCACCACAATCTCCTCCCCTTTTCTGGACGCCATTCTAGGACTTCAGTTTACGATTGGAGGCACACCGTCCTTCCTTGTACCGTAACCCAATCTCCACCCGGGGCCAAGACCAACTCCTTGTAGCAGGGAAGGGCAAATGTCTGGGAGCCTAGGAGCAAATGCCCAGGAGCTATGTAGGCGTCCTTGGCAGATTACCGCGATCTCTTCAGAAGGCAGCACTTGAAACCCTTCTTCAATGTTCAAGCAAGCAGAACTCGGCTCCAGAATATTTCAAGGTTTGTAATTTGAACTTTCAAGCGTCCTCTTCATGTCGGGATAACTCTCTCCCTGTGAAGATCAAGGGTTGCCAGCAGATGTTTCCAAGTCAACTAGAGGAAGGGTTTAGCCCCGTCTTCAACAAACCGGAGTTTGTCACGGTAACCCATTGGCATAACCCACGGCTGGCTGCACTTCCGTGACGGTTCTCAAGCTGCACAGAACTTCAGTCTTCACAAATAAAATTTTGCTGTGCAAGAAGCAGGTTCACCTGGGGAGCTTCTATGATTGAGGGTGTATATGCAGCCGCAGCAGCCTCTGTTTCTACCAGATGCAGCAGCACCTGGTGTCTGCGGACAACGGTCAAAAGGTCCAAGCAAGGTCAAGTTTAGTGGTTAAACGTCCGTCAGTGACTTCTGTACAGCATTTCGGGTAAGTAGCGCCTTCGTGCACAAAGTCCAACGATGGTGGTGATTGTTCTGAGCTCAGAGTCAAGAGTACATCTTTTGATCAGGTTGTTGACTCCCAGTTTTCCAAAACTGTAGAAAGCCCCATGGAAGATTCTCTGGGTTCTCCGAAGAAGAAGCGGAAAGCGAGGTTGTTAGCTGGTGAGGAAGGCGTTGAGAGAAGAGAAACAGGCCAGAAAGAGAAGCCTCCCTCTGACAGGGATGGGGCCGAGAAAAGGAAGAAGGCGCGGAAAGAGGTTACACTTAGTGAGGATGTGACGAAAGACAGGAAGGGAGAGCGAGAAGAGAAGACTGTTTCTGAGCAGGACGGGGCGAAAGACCAGAAGAAAAGAAAGAAAAAGAAGCATCGAACTACTGAAGAAGCACCCCAAGCGGAGGATACAGGCAAAGAGATGGAATTAGTGGAGGCAGTGGAGCCTACGAAGAAGGGTAAGCATCAAGTAGAAACGAGACTGGAAAAAGGGGATGAGGAGAGGAGGAAGAAGAAGAAGAAAAAGAAGGAGAAGAAAGCGAGAACCGCCGAGGAAGGTGAATGATGTGGGCTGAGTGCTTATCTTTATCTGGTGGAAATCTGAAATGTTGAGAAGGCTCCTATGCCACCAGGAACCTTCAATCCTCAATTGAATTTTGATAACGCTCTCTGTACTTTTATGGAAATTTTGCTGATTTGGAGTCCGCATTGACTTACTAAATGTTCTGTTGTATGTAATCTGATTAAGCTCTGCAGATTGCTTGCAATGTCTTATGATAAATGAAGCTGATGCAATTTGACAATTTGGATCAAGCGGGGGCAGAACTGCAGTGGTATGGGTGGTGGTACAGACACCGAACGCACCTGCAAAACTTCAAAAGCTCGCTCAATTCATCCTTTACGCTTCGCTCAGAAGTTGGAGCCAGCATCATGGCAAAAGGATAAACTGCGCAACAGCTTTTATGCGTGTGTCACAATGACGCTGCCCGTGCTTGAGATTTTGTACATTGTCGAGGAGTCCTGTTTTGTTGGTCGCTCGCTCTGCGTCTACAAACAGTCAGGCAGTCAGAACTCAGTGATTAGACATTCAATTGAACCAGCAGGTAAAACATATTCTAGGCCTTTTTCTGCTGGAAGCCCTTTTCATAATGTTCGTTGGCAAGCTACCGGAAACACAAAGGAACCCAGGATGAGCACTTCTGACAAGCACGTGAACGCTCTTCCAGGCGCAATTGTTCTTACCTCAGAAGAGCCCAATGATCGGGCCCCAGAAGCAGCCAGGGGGCAAAGTCCAGCGAAAGAAATTTCAGACTATGAGGGGGAGGCAATCGTCCTCTCGGGTGACCGAGCAGAGCACTGGAAGGACGATGACGTCAGGACGGACCTCAAGTACGGCGCGTTTAGCAAGGAAGAGGATGAGATCATTCGAGCAGCTGTGGCGGAGTACATAGAGGTTTGTGCCCCAGTGCCCCTTGGTGTTCCCTAAAATCGTGCGTGTGTTCCAGGTGGAGAGTTGCGGGGACGGGATTCGGAAGGTGTTTTCCTGAAAGTGCATGTGTGTTCGAGGTGGAAATTGTGGGGAGGGGATTCGCAAAGAGAAAAAGATGGACCACGACCGAGCTCCTGTAAGGACATTTTTGACATCAAAAAGTCTTGTCAATCATTAGCCTGGCGGCTAAGCGCTCAGAGAACTGAGCCTTTGATTCTTTGTACTGGAACGGGCTCAGTGAAGTATTCTGTAAATCGTACGCGTCGCCACACCCAACTTTGGGACGTTTTGCTTATAAGTATTGACGGCCATCACATGTGGCGACGACATTTCACTGCGTCAGGGGTGATTGAGTCAGGTCTGCTGCAATCAAAGCCACGATTAGGTCACGTTTGGCGTCCTTTGACAGTCAGCGCTGATGGCTTAACACACGTTGCTTTTTCTCTTGGGATTCCGAACGCTGAGAAAGGACGCTGAGAACAGACGAGTGATTTTGGAGCAAATGATCTTGTTTCTTGACAGATCCGAGAGGCGACTGAAGTGCCACCAAGTCTTAGATGGGTTCACTGTGGCCGTATGCACACCAAAGGTCAGGAGTTGCAAGATGTGGGACCGACCTTCGTGTATATACTTGTTACAGAGACCCGCTTTCGGTGTTCTGAACTCTCGTTTTTGTTTTCTTCTACAGGAGCGAAATCTGGGAGAAGATGGCATTGAGAAGCTGCTCAACACCCGGAAGCATAAAGAAGTCCAGGGAGCATGGTTGGAGATAGGTATGTCGCGATATATCCAGGTCAGGTTCTTGCACAAGCTCGCAGCGTGTGCGAAGGTCGTTGAATGATAAGTTCGTAAAGGTCACTATCGTGCAATTCTTTATGGTTGGGGCTTGACAAGTGGCCGGAAGTTGAAGGACAATTTGGGTCTTTGCTTTCCGTTTCTCTCGAATGTAAGTCCAGAGGCATTTTCGCCGGGTGTCACTTCCGATAGATGAATGCTGAACATACATAAGGGGCAGCCAAAGGGGCAGATTGCCTGTTTAAGATTCGATTTGTTGGGCTTAAACCACTCAGAAGGATAGCATCTGTTGATTTCCGCCGCAGGTTACCTAAAGGCGATTCTGAGGTTTTCGCTTACGTGTTTTTGCAGCCCGCTGCCTTCCCGAGCGAAGCGTAAAGAGAGTGCATGCGCGTGCGTGCCGGCTCCTACATGGGGGCAACTACAAGGGGCGGTGGAGCCGGGAAGAAGAGGAAAGGCTGCAAACGTGAGTTGAAAGAAATAACGTTCCTTGAGAACCCTTAGCTTTTTGTGGTTAACAACGAACATGCGATGATAAATAACGCTAAGAGTAGGCACCAGCTTCATCACAGCTTCAGGTGTTAGCCAGCTTATTCAGCTTTGCGAAGACGCTCTGGGAGCAGATATTAGAGAAGGTGACATTCCCGGGACACAGGTAAGTGTTAGAAAGGGTCATCTTCAAACGTGAAGCCTTTTGGCGTCTCGGCTTTTCAAGTTTTTCGGTTGTGGGCAGCTGTTCGGCTCACCCAACTCGTCAGGTATCCTATTTTTGTGGTGTGGCAACCTCCACGAGACAGCTGACGACAGAAGGGTAAGGTATTCGCCGTGAATCCGCAACGGATCCAGACCTTTGATGAAACCAGTCGAAGCGATCGAGCGGTCTAATCGCCCACAAAAGTACCGTCAAGCTGCACCCAAGCCGTATCACCACGCAATGTCACTAAGCAAGATGAAGTATGCATTGAGAGCGAAGTTCCCGCTTTTTTGGAGGCCCCGCTTTTCTGCAGGTTGCATGCCCAGCTGGGTCCGAAGTTGGTGCACAGGGAGCTTCTATTTGTGTTTGCAACATATTAAGTTCGTTGATCAACACTTCCGAAGCGACTGGATTCTTGGCTGTTGCCACCCAGATTTGTTGTCCATAGGCGGCATGCAGGCCGCCCCACACGATGATTTTCTAAGTGAGATGGGAACAGGTTGGAAGCAGAGTCCCCAATCTTTCTGAGGCGCCGCTTTTTGCAGGTTGCATGCCCAGCTGGGTCCGAAGTGGGTACAGATTGGGAGCATGATGGGCCGACTCCCGGACGCCTGCAAGGACAAGTGGAGAATCATCGGGGTCACCGACAAGAAAAAGGGTGAGAAGGAAGTGAAAAGTGAGAAGGAAGTGTGGATTGCCTTTTCGAGAGTCTCCATGAACGGCTTCTCTCTCTGTATTAACGCTGCTTGGGGAGGAAAGCCGAATATTCTCTCCGTTTGCATGAGACAGAACCTGTCCTCAAGACTTTATTCTGTTCGAAGGCCTTTGAAAAGGACTGCCCATGCAGATGATCGGTCTGCCAGCGGCTCAGGGAACGTATTGTGGGCGGATGCTTTGTTTCCAGTCAGTTTCGAACGCTCCTGGGCATACCGCAGACTATTCCTCCATCCCTTTCGCAGGCCACAGATCATAAGCGACATCTTTGTCGACACGGATCTGAGCCAGCAAAACTTTGTCACTCTCGAATGAGTCTTGGCTCATACAGACTCTTCTCCCTCTCCCTTACGCAGGTCTCGAACCCCCGCAAGAAAGAACCTTTGCAAGAAAGCGACAGTTTTCCCCTTGCGCTCCTCTTTGTCATTTTTGGCAGTTTCTGATAGTGCAACTCGCACGCCCCTTCTTTGTACAGGTCAATGGTCGCCCAAAGAGAGCGAGCAACTGTCGCGCCTAGTTCAAGAGAGCCTCTCCCAGAAGCGGATCCGGACGTCCGTAGAAAGAGTCGTCGACGGGCGGCAGGTCCGAGACGACATTGACTGGACGGCGATCTCGGCTCGGATGGGCGTCCGAACCGCAAACCAGTGTTTGCGGCATTGGTACGATGTGCTAGCGCCTGGAATGGTGCGGACGGGGACTGGGGTCGAGGAGTGGGGAGGCGAAGACGACCAGCTTATGCTACAGAGGTGGGTCCGGTTTTGTAGTGCACCCCTCTTTGACGCTACGAGCAGGACAAACTTTGATTGTATTGAGGGAAGCTATTGTTTGCTTGCGAAAGTGAGGTTTGTGCTGTCATTGGTGGGACGAATGATGATTGGAAGAGCCTGAGTAAGTACGTTCTAGATGCATCGGGCTCCAACGAATGGAAGGGCAATCACTGGAGGAGAGAGGGATTGTATCACAGGTTGTAACCAATCTTAACCCTCTGCTTCTCTCATTGCGTGGAACTGAAAGTCGAAAAGAAACTTTTGAACGTTTACGCAAGTTCTTCTTGATCCTCATTGCGTCTGCTCAAGTTCCTCAAAGCTCAAGTTCCTCAGAGCTCTTTTTATACAATCAAATCCACTGTCGTCATTTCAGGCGGAAGCCTGCGGCGCAAATAAAGGATGACATGGCTCGCAGGTCAAGAAACGGTTTAGCGAGGAAATCGCAATCATTCGAAAGCTTTGCGTGATGCAATTGCCGTCAACAAGGGATAGACACCAAATCGCTCTGTGCGAGCATGCAACGACTCAAAATGACAGGATTAGGAAATGTTTGCAGGATCGTCGAGTCAGGCGCGACGTCAGAGCCAGAAGTGGAGTGGGCCAGCCTGCTACCCCACAGGTACGCGATCCGTTGCTGGACACTTTGGCGACGGCTTTGTTTTGTCGCGTGTTCTGTGACTCCACGGTTTTGTGCCTCCGTTTGTGCCGCAACGATCCCCGCTTTTGAGACATTTGGCCGATCTGCTCATGGACGAAGAGGAGCATCTGAGGCAGCATTTGGATGGGCATGTCCCAAGAGGGCTTATCGTTGTCGACCTGCTTCATGAGAATGCTCTACGTGAAGACAGCCTGAAAGTGCATGAGTTAGTCACTACGAGGGTACAACTGGGCCTTCAAACGCGACGTTACGAAGTCTTCCATTTGGGCGATGTCAAGATGCAAGTTCTACCTCAGAACGCTAGAAGAAGCCTCTGGTTGGCTTCTTGAATGAAGACGGTTGGGAGTCACTCATGAAGTGATGACCTTGTCACTTCTTTGCGTGATTGAGTGCGGTTGCTGTAGGGACGGGACCGCTTGCCGGAAAAGGTGGAGGATGATGATCAAGCACCTGCCGCCGTCACAAGACTTTGAGAGAAACCTTGCCAGCTTATGTGAGCGATATGCACCAGGCCTAGTATGAGCTTTCTGACGTATGACTTGTCCTCGATGTGCGTACTGCTAGTCGCTGACTTCCATTGGCACCAAAGCCGACCAGAAGTTCTGCAACAACCAATCATTCGTTATGCCGATTGAGAAGATTGAATGTGATACAAGGCCGCTGTATACAACATTTGACTGCAGATCTTGATTGCGCGCGACCATGGTGACCGCCGCTGCAATTGTAGACAAACGTTGGCACACGTATCGACCGTTGCACTAAACGATCCTATAATATTAAACATGCATCATCATGGCAGTCCGCAAACATTTCGCGTACGTCCACATGCCATTACTAAGATATACGAATCTTACATCCAAAAGCCGTGACTATATAACCTATGAACCACGTACATTCAATCCGCAGACCGTCCTTTAAGGTGGTAAGACGGTATTCGACAGTGGGAGCATGTTCAAAACCCTAAAACTTGATGTAGACATCATGGATTTGCATTCCGCTTTTTCGAGGTGGTTGGGGGCATTGAGAAGCATGTTTGAAGGCCCCTCGAGCTATGATACAACATGCTAGAGCAATACGAAGCTCAAGAGAAGTTGGCAAAATGTGCAGTTTACGCTGCAGGACCCCCCCGGCAAAACGGCTCCGTAGGGAAAAAATGAAAAGATAGAATCTTCTCGGAAGGTAGGCTTTCCTCATGGGGGGATGCTGGGATATCAAAAGAATTTTTGGTAGCCCATATCAACGGAGGGT
>DF237708.1:0-35767 GCA_000708835.1 Klebsormidium nitens | reverse complement strand
CAACCTACATTGTGCCCGGTTGGCCCCCCGCAGGCCTGTTGCCTGGGGCAACATCACAGGCAACAGTCTACTGGGGGGTCAAGTCCTTATATAGGCCCGGACCCCCCCGAAATTTTTTGTTGCTTTTTTTATATTTTTATTTTGGGCCGATAACACCCCACCCGAAGTGCTGGGGTCATTTGCCGTGATTTGGAGGCCGTGGCACGCGAATATATCCATGTTGTTGCGAAAGGCAACAAAAGGCAACAGCCGCTGTTAAAGGGTTAAATACCTATTCGATACCTTCATGATCATTTGATGTAAATAACTTCATGCAGTAGGTATCACACTTTCAAGTGTTCCGTACAATGAAGGGTTCACACCCTGGGCCTTCGCGTCGTTTATATGTAGTGGGTGAGAGAATCACGTAGGTTACGTGGCACAATAAGTAGGCTGTTCCGTCGAACGTTACATGCAAATTCGCTTTCCAGTTCGACGCCTTTGAAATGGAAAAGACGTCTTGGGCCTTCGCGAAATCCAGGGCTTCATACGGAGATCTGTAACGAACATGGGTTTAGAAGCCAGGTTTCCCAGTGGGGTTAAGCGGACAAAGTGGACCCTGGACATCCCACGGCGACCAGATGCCCTTAAATTGGCCTCCTTCGCGACGTCGCTCAAAGCCAATTTCAACAAAGCCGCCACTTGGCTGATTTCGCGCCGCGCCCACAGGCAGTCGATACCCCTGATGTACCTGCGCCACATGGCCCTTGAGGTAGACACCCCCAATGGGCTTGCAGCAAGGCTGAGCACACCGTACGGAGACATTGAATGCAAATCATTGACGCCACTGTTAGGATTTGATCAAATGAATTCAAAGCAGACAGGCACCAGGGTCCAGAGTGACTCTGGTAACTGCAGAGTGACTTAAGATTGGCGCCCGGGGGACGGGTAGGTTTAGCATGGTGGTTAGGGTAGGTTCGGGTGCGGAGCGGGTGACTATTTGGGTTAGGGTTTGTAGTTTGTTTGGTCGGGGTTCGTGAATCTCAAGTCCCTCACCCGTTAAATCACTCCTATGGAACTCCTGACACGGGCTCAGAGTCCTGAGTTACCAGTACCGGTATTCCAGAGTGCGTCAACATTGAACTGAACTGTGAACATCAACGTCAATTGGTCTTCGATCTTCTCTTTCCCTTCTGTCACTGAGGCTTTGGCCTTGGGTAAATACTGTGGGTCCATATGTAGAGCTATTATCAAGGGCGCAATGGAGTCGCAAGGGGACCTCTTTGACCGCTTGAGTGAAGAGCTGACAGTGAGCATCTTCCAGAGACTGCTTTGGAGCCCATCATCCTATGAGCCGAAGAAGGCCCACCAGAGGCTGCAGCTAGAGGCAGTGAGCAAGACGTTCAGAGCTCTGGTCTCTAAGACTGGATGCCTGGAGTGGAAGATAGGCTGCATTGAAGATGAGCGGAACTTCTTGCGCTACATGTCTGGGGATGTGAGCAGACGCTCGTTGACCAAGGTGGCTCTGTACTTGGACCGCCCGGTTGATCTGACTGCCATCCTTCAATCCTTCATCCCTCTCAGCCTAGACACTCTTGAAGAGATTCAGCTGATATTTTGGGGGCTTGACGACGAGGACGAGCCCATTGACTGCGAGTCAATCTTCCACTCACTCCAAGAGTGCAAGCGGCTGGTGGCATTTCGCATCTTTCTGTGGGACTGTGAGCGTGAGGGTCCGGACTGCCTAAAGTTCTCAATGCTACCCAAGCCCTTCGCAGCTCTCCAAACCCTGGTTGTGCCCGAACTCGCGGTGTCTGTGGAAACACTGAGCTCAATCCTGCCGAGCTTCCCCGTTCTAGAGACACTCGAGCTTCACAGTGTACACGGCAAACAAGGTGAACTCCGCTCCAGCTCACTGAAAGAAGTCTTCTTATGGCACGGCAGACATTTGAAAGTGCCATTGAAGGGCCCGAGAAGGGTTGGGGTGCCAAGGGACCTGGAAAAGGTGGTCGGTCTTTTGTACAGTGGGGATGACGTAAAGGAGTTGACGGGATCATATATCCTGTTGAACTTGTTGGGTTCGTTGGCTGCTAAGGAGGACCCTCGGGCGCAGATCCAGCAAGCTGTACTTCGGTTTCCTGGGTGCCTGCAGAAGGTGGTTACTTTCCTCAGCCGTCAGGATGTGGCATTTCGGAACAGAGCGTTGTGGATACTCGAGCGCCTGGCACTGGTCAATGGGCATGAGGTCCCTATAGCCACTGCTCCGGGGTGCATACAGGGGCTGGCCCATGCATTGGCTGATAGAGAGTTGGAGTCACTGAGTTCAGTCCCCTCCATCATATCCTGTCTAGCAGATGACATCCAAGCCCGCACGCTGCTCCTCAATGCCCCCGAAATTCTCCAGGGCCTGGTCAGTCTCCTGGATGATGTGGACCCCGAAGTGCAACTAGCTGTGGGAGATGCACTTGCAAAACTGACTTCTCAATCTGAGGGCGCCGAGGCTCTCTCCTCGACGCCCCAGTCCCTAGAGAAGCTTGTGGGTTTGCTGGACAGCGGGAATGCAAAGTTGCAAGGACAGGGGGCACACTGCCTGTGCTCTTTGGCATACGCAATGTCTGAGGACAAAGTAGAGAATATGCTGAGGGTGCCTGGTTGTGTAGAGAAGTTGGTGGGCCTTCTTTGGAGCGAGAGCCTTGAGACCCGGGAAAGATCAGCACTGGCACTTGCGCGGTTGGCGGAGTGTGCTCTGTTTAGAGAGATGATGCCAGCGGTGCCCCAATTATTACAGAGGCTTCTTGACTTTCTGGAACCAAACGAGGGTGCATCTTCACAACTTCTGCGGGAGGCAAGTGTTAGGATTTTAGGGAACGTGGACTTAGATGCCAAACAGATGAAGCTGTACACCGGACGTCGAGCTCTTGTTAATGCAAAGTGAGGTTTGATAGTCCTGCTAAAGAATCTTGTGAGCGAAAGGGGCTTTGGGTGCCATTGGGCACATACTTAAAACTTATTTTCTGAGTAGCTTTGGCTTTTAGAGTAGTGCAATTGTAATGAAACCAGGTACTGCATGCCCGCACGCTTTCTGCCATACGAACCGTCCCTGTCTTTGGTGATCTTGAATACTCTTTACACTTTTGTACAATATAGCAGAGAAGATGCCAGCCTTGATCCAACGTCACCACGTTGGTTCTTTATAGACCATGCATAAATCTAGAGCTGAGCTAAATTGCACCAATTGATTATTGGAAAAAGTCTCCTATAGACCCGCTCCAAATTGCACTTAGGCCCAAATCAGCTAGATGGCCCCCATGCCGTTGCCTCTCTACTTTAGTGAAGGACTAAAGCTATTATAATTCAGCTTGGATGGACTGTATCGTAATGCGAGATTCAGGCGCATGCATGCCAGTGCAACAACTCTCAGAAACTTAAATTTGCAATTTAAGGAAGCTAAGCTAATTTCCATATGAAAACATGGAAAAATTCGTTCGTATACATGCACGTGCGGCAATGCATGCCTTATTGTATGGGGCTTTCATTCTCAGCGCCGCCACGTCATATACAGTTAACGATGCTTGCTGAGTCGGCGTGCGCCGCCCTCACTCTTAAGCCGCTTATGCCATTACGTCATCTGATTGGAAGGATCTACCGGACACTAGCTATGTGGTCCCTATATGGACGGCCCAAGAACCTAAATAAATCTCACTACGAATCATGTTCTGAACATGTTGTTGCTGATTACAGATCGAAGCTCCAGTACACCTGTTCTAAGATCAACATCGATATGCAGAGCCCAACTTTGCAACAGAACGGGCTTCCTCAAGTCATCGAGTTGACAGGTGCAGAGCCACGTGATGGACCGTACAGCAGACTTGTAACCATATCAGATACACGTGCTCTTCAGAGCAAATATTGCTAGCATATGCAAGAGAAGCACCATGAAAACTGAAGAAAAGAGTAGGGAGATCTACCCTAAAATGTCAATTGCATTGCTACAGTCTTTCAATGACAATTGCGGAGGCACCACCTCCACCATTACATATAGACGCACACCCAATCGTTGCGTCCTTTGCTGTTAGGACAGAATGCAGAGCCATTATTTGGCGAGCACCCGAAGCACCAATTGGATGTCCGAGGGCCACAGCTCCGCCATGTATGTTTACCTCGTCTGATGAGAGCCCGAGCAGGCGCTCGTTGGCGATTTGTACAACCTGCAAAAAATGGATCACTCGAATGTGGTTTCCATGCTAGAACCTGAAATCGTTGCCCTTTCACTGGTGTCTCACATCAATCAGCCTCTGGATTGCTAACCGGGCACTCCAAACGTTACAACTCTTTCTTCGGGAGGGGGTCACAAACGAATCGAAGACCTGCCCCGGCCAATCCCAAGGAGGCCAGAAATTCATCTTCTGATCTGAATTCTCGGGTGTCAGGTATACAGCAAAGTCTCCCAGAAACACATCAACTATCTAGACTTGGAACATACCAAGTCGGAACTTGTTCGGAGGGCGCGGAAGGACAACACCGGCCTTCAAAACGAGTCGCAAACCGGAACAGCAACGAGGGAAGAAGCTGAAGGCAGAAGGCCACATGAACGGCCAGAATTAGAGTGTTTGCATAATCCTTAAGGAGTCGAAGCACTTCTCAAGGTGGCCGAGCGACACCCCAAGGTGGCATTAGGGGAACGGAGGGTATCCTAGCAGACACAGCGGAACACCTCGACATCCTAAGTTGACGCCAGAAATGCAAGACTCTGATATGACGTCAGCAGGGAGACGAGGAAAAAGGGAAAGAAACGTGCACACCTTTGGTTGAACTCACGAGAACAAAAAACGGAGTCCGCAAAACTGAGCTTCTCAAATACAACCAGCAGATACAAAAACAACGCTCGCATCCTCCAGACATCCCCTCTAACTCGACGAAGAACAAGACCGCAATGAATCAGCCGAAATGGAATAATCTTGGCTAGGCAACAGAAACATGAGCATCGACATGCGGCTGACCTCAGCACTCAAAGCCGACAAAGTCGCGCATCGGATCCAATTGCTTCCCGACTCCCTGCAAAAGCCTCGTCGACTTGATTCGCGTTCGATTCTCGAGATGCCACCCTGCGCTCTGCCAGGAAACCTTCACAAGTTCAGCAAATCAACACCAAGAAACCTCAAGCGAAAGCCCCACACCCCAGGCGACAGTAAAAAGAACTCACCGCAAAAGCCTGGTTGATCTCGAACAGATCCACGTCCTCTAGTCGCTTCCCTGCGTTCTTCACCGCGCGCGGGATCGCGAGCGACGGCGTCGTCGGAAATTTTTCGGAGCTTTGCGCGGCGTCGCCGAAACCGGAGATCCGCAGAATGGGCTTCAGGTCGTGCTTCTCGGCGAAGGCGGCGCTGGTGAGAACTAGAGCGACGGCGCCGTCGCTGATCTGGGAAGCGTTGCCCGCGGTCACGGTGCCGTCGCCCTCGAAAACGGGGGGCAGCTCGCGCAGCTTCTCGGGATCGAACTAGAGAGAGAGGAAGAAGGGTTGGACATGTGGGGAGCACAACCTACGAGGCAGTTGATACTGAACATCGGTAGAAAATCGTCACACCAGGCAATCAAGCACTTTTAACAGCTACTTCTAATCGTGAACAGGCTGACTTTCGAAGTTTAAAAGGCGCAAAGATGCAATCTAGAAGGAACAATACCAAAAGCCACTTTTCGGTCGGCCGAACAGGAGGGTTATGTTGATGATCGTCGAGGCGCCAATCTCAAGTCCTGAAGTGTGTAGTGTATCCATAAAAGGTTGGAAGGTTTCGACTACGTCGCTGTCCTGAAACGACCTTCGCGTAAGCATCTATACTACGTGGCCCGGGTTTGGGTACTGAGGGCATGGCATTACGGCGACATACAAAGACGCAAAACTTACGACCTTAGAACGACCTTGGAAGCAATCGCAAGCCCGACGAAACCTGGGCTTATGGTACACGTTGGAAGTAGAATCTAACACCCCCGCCTTCACTTCGTCCCAAAGGTGTACTAAGACCGGGCCACCAACGCTCGAACACCATACACAACCGTTCCTTTCTGTGAATCGGCAACCCCAGTGAATCTCTTACACAAGTTCAGTTTCTGAATAGTCTGGCCGAACTTCCCATGCACCCCGTGTACTGCCTATCAATCACCCTCAAACAAATGTAAGCACCGAAAATGGAAGGGGCCTCACCTTTCCAAGGCCTTCGTCCTGTTCGACCATTGTCGGTTCCCCTTTCCGTCTCTCGGAGGGAACGCTCACAGGGACAATTTCCTTGGCAAGCACACCCGCGGCCTGCGCTGCAAGGGCCCGCTCATAGCTCTGGATGGCGTAATCATCCTGCAGAGAACATTGATAAAATGGTTACTTCCCTCAACTTTGCCGTCCAACAAACGTCGGGCAATCGTCGTCTTGTTTGGTTGCCTCAGACATTCTTAGAGAAGTCGAGACAAGACGACCGCAGAAGTTGCTACAGGTATGATTTCGTGAGCAATAACTGTCCGCTAAGCACCGCCGGGCTGATCGGCAGTTGAGGGACTTTGTGATCGTCGAATTCCCCGCTGCCCCTCCGCCAATACTCTCAAGTGCATGATAATCAGCGGAGGCAGTGTAAAGCTGCCAGCTCAACTGTGTGACCACGTTCCTGCCTGGTCAATTCCAACGTTGCGTAACAGCAAAACATCGAGCAACAGACCAACAACTTCTTTGCCTCAAAGACCCAACGGCACTGGAAACCCCCCAATCCCTGAAAAGAATCATCACTGTCTGCAGGCAGACCAGAGGGTCCCCAGAACTCTCCCGCCAGACACTTCTGACTTTTTTGACAAGCGTCTTTTGTAGAAAGAAGGTTAATTCAGAAGCCAAGAGTTTGGCTAAGGAACCCTGTGAAGCTCAACCCACCTGTTCGCTTCTCGAGATGCCCATCTCGCTCGCGCACAGCTCCGCGATCTGGCCCATGTGCATGTCCTTGTACGCGTCCCACAGCCCGTCCAAGATCATACCGTCCTTCATCTGCTGGTGTCCTAACGCCTTCCCGCGCAGCCGCCGCTCGACGTAGTACGGCGCACGCGACATGCTCTCCATCCCTCCCGCCACGACAACGTCGTTGTGGCCCAGCATGATGGACTGGGCGCCGAACATGACGGCCTTCATGCCGGAAGCGCACATCTTGTTTACGGTGGTGCAGATGACGCTCGCGGGGAGGCCCGCCGCCTAACAAGAAAGGCTCGGTCAATACGAGGATCAAGTTCTCCGTTCAAGTTATGAATGCTATCTAGGGATGTTATTCAGGTCAGCTAGGTTCAGATTGACAAGGTTCAAGTTGGAGGTGCGATTTGTAGCTGCAATCCCTATTTAGATAAACATGAAGGCAATCTTAAGCGCTCGAATTGTATAGACGAATGTCAAGCTGTAAGTTGCCCTTGGATGCATGATCTGAATCTCGACCCAAAGCCAAGGGCAGAAGCAGTTGTTAGATCCTTGTTTCAAAACCAACAAAATTGGTCATCACAGCGAGTCAATGACAGAATCACCTAAGAATGATTAGTACTTCATAATCTCAACACCTGGAACTGTGTCGTAACACAGTACGAGTAGAGTCTCACCATGGCCGCCTGCCTTGCTGGCGCTTGTCCAAGCCCAGCTTGAAGAACGTTCCCATAGATGACCTCATTGACTTGCTCGGGCTGCAGGTTAGCTCGTTCAAGAGCACCTGCATATGGATCAGGGCAACTTGCTAATGAACCCACTATGTTGAAGATCTCTCACCAAGTCGCAGCAAGACGCTCTCTACATATGTAGAGAAAGTTTCTGCCGGCTTCCATTTGTGCCACAGTCTGCATTTCAGGACACCACTGAACTGCCAATGAACAATGCATCGCCAATTCAAACCGACCTTGAAAACCCCTTTAGAGCTTTCGGAACCAGAAAGAATTCTTCAGGATTCACCAACCGTCCAAAACGCAACAACAGCATTGCTGGTTGTTGTTACAGCTGCTTCTGACGCACCTTTTATTGCCAAGCCACCTAGCTTTGGTGCGCTCAGCGAGGAAAGGCCGCCTCCAAAGACGCCCATCGGTGTGCGTGCCATGCCAACGACCACTACTTCCTGGAACCCAGACTGTCCTGTCAAAACTCCTGGACTCCGTATTTCTGTCGTTTTGCCACCCGCACCTCCCACTGCCATGCCATCGTCTCCCACAAGGCCTGAATCAACAGGGTCTGTTCCTGTTGGATTGCTTGGAGAGTCTGCAGAAGTGCTTGTAGAAGGAGCGGCTGAGGTCGAAGCAGACAAACCAGAGTTGCTCCTCTCTTCCTTGTTGCTGCTGGAGAGCTCGGCTGGGTCCACCAGGTTGAGCTTGCCAAGAGTTTCTTCTGCGTGCGGTGTCTGTGAAAGGAGGCGCGCTGCACCACCATTGATCCTGCAAGTCTCCAGCAAGGAGGGCCGGGCCGGCAGGAACTGGCTTGGGGCCCATGCTTTTTGGAGAATGCGTCGCATGGTTGCAATCCTTTAAGAATGCGTCTTGGGCCAATGCTGGCAGGCCTTTCTGATCAGCAGAGCAGCAATTAGGGTTTGAGCTTGCAACCTTCTGCCGACTGCGAACTTGCAAGTCACACCACCAGCAGGGCCACCAGCAAAGGAATTTGGGAAGATGGAGGTCAGCTGATTCTTCAGAGTCCTTCTCGAGCAGAGCGAGTGTCAACTTCCCCTCAAAAGTGCAGGTGCCCTCTGCTGACGAGGACGCCGGCTGTCGGCGGCACACGATTTCGTCGTCGATTGCAGCACAGGAGCGCTAGTCGCAGACAGGATTCGACTTACCTTCGACGTCGGCTGTTCGATGTTTGGGGGAAAAGTAGGGTTGCTGAGTCAGCTGGCAACCGGCTTGACACTAGTGTGTGCAACACACTGCCTAGAGTCTAGCACTCCAAAGAAGGACGACGACAAGAGCTCCATGTGTTCTGAAGCCTGTGAAGGCTAATCAGAGCAAAAGAGGAAAGGGGCCAGTTGAGATCAGAAAAAGGGCGCCATAGCTGCTCGTCCTTCTCTTTTCCTAAGCGAGACGTCTTTAGCTCTGGTCGTTTACATTTTCGGTTTTTGGGGGGGCCAATATGGCGACGAGGGTGACTACTGAGGTCGGCCATGATGAAGTGATGATAGTGACCATGCACAACCCGCCAGTGAACGCCTTGGCACCTGCAGGTGTGTGATGCTTGAAATCCCTCATTATCCTTTCTGAATTGGCTATTAAAAGTGAGACTGGCTTGTTTGTGCCTGGATTGCTTGTGAAGTTCTCAATCAAAACTTTTGTGTTGACTTGGCATGCTGGTTACTCCTGCAGGGTCCTTATGTCATAGTTTGCTGTCAATGTTGCAATCGCTGTCTCAGCTGTTCATCTGCACCACCACCCTGCTCCCGATTCGTATCTAGCCATCCTTGCCATCTTGTTGTTTCATCGTTGACTTGGCACTCTTCGACATGCAGTGCTAAAAGGCCTGAAAGAAGCTTTTGATGAAGCGCACCACCGCAAGGACGTCAAGGCCATCGTAGTCACAGGTAAGATCTTTCGCTCGCAACTGTATTAGCTCCCCTCCGCTCCCCTCCTTCCTTGTCAGCTTCTCTGCTTGGTGGCCCTCATCCAAGTTGAACGCCTATAAAATTATATGAGAACCATCATCAAAACTAGTCGTAAAATACCGATGGACAATCTTAAAAGTATTGAAGCCACTAAAAAAGCATCAGTGGCAGAGTCCATTTCTGCATATCTGCAAGGAATTTCACAGCATCTCATCATATTTGGTGGACTGGATTGCAGGAGCCAACGGCAGGTTCTCTGGCGGCTTTGACATCAGTGCTATCGTGCAGCAGCAGGAGAGAGGTGAGCTAGAAAGTTAGAAGAATGCTGGTATGTACAGAAGCTCTGCAACCTGCTTTATTGAGTAATTTGTCCGATCGAGGTGCTTCTGCTGTTGTTGATATCCCTCACCTTATGCAGGTGAAATTGCCTCGCTCGGCGACGTCTCAACGGACCTAATGATCAAGACTGTCGAGTGTAAGTCAGGCCTGACTTTGCCCTCTGAAACCCTCCCTGCTTTTCCACCGGTGACATCCGCAAGGTGGTCATTGCTTTTGCCTCAAGTGTCAGCAAAGAAGCTGATCTTTCTGTTTCATTGTCTTGTTTTGCTGTGGCTGCGGCGGAGGGCCTTGAGTGAGCTCTTCCACTAAACATCTGAAAGGATCTGAAGGTTGTTCTAATGTCGTTGCAGCTGGGCCGAAGCCTGCTGTGGCTGCGATTGAGGGGCTTGCATTGGGTGGAGGCCTCGAGCTAGCAATGGTGAGGTTTCTTGTAATCTCATGGATATGTTCCCCACTGATGCCTCTGATGTATTGGCTGAGGGTCTTCAGTGTTGCAGTCCTTGATTGCAGATTGATGAATTGAAGAAGGGGCTTGAGAAATATTTCACTGAATAGAAGGCGGTGAGTCAATGGTGCTCTCTAACTTAAGACGATGCTCTCAGCAAGATGAATCAGGCGCTCATATCAACTTGCGCGCCGTCTGTGCAGTCTTGTCATGCACGCCTTTCAGCCCCTAAGGCACAACTTGGACTGCCGGAATTGACCCTTGGCATCATCCCTGGTTTTGGAGGTGAGGGTTCTTGAAAACACTCAAGCTCTCCATCAACCGCATTTCGAATGAGCATATGCTGAGGCTGGCATAAGCAAATGTTGCAGGCGTACAACTTACTTCCTGTACTCGATCACATCCTTGGCAACAGGTTGATGGAATGTGATATCGAACTTACTCAATGTGTATCCGCTAATGCAGGAACACAGCGCCTGCCTCGGCTTACTGGTCTGGCGAAAGCAGTAGAAATGATGCTGGTGAGTATCCTCCTCAAGGCTTTTGGCTTACTTACTAGCGAATATTCGTCCTTCAAATCACCATGGCACCATGAAACCCATGGCAACATCATCTGGTCTTGCTGAATCCTTTGCGGCACTAGACAAACGCTTAATTAGCATCGAGATGCCAAAAGGCGGGGTTCGCAGACATGATGAGTACAGTAACATCGACCGTCTGTATCTCTGCTGCAGCTGTCCAAGCCAATCAAGGCCGAAGAGGGCAAAGAGCTGGGCCTGATCGATGAGATTGTCCCTCTCAATCAGCTACTCAGTGCTGCGAGGAAGGTCGCTCTCGATCTCGCCAGTGGGCGAAGACCTCTCGTCAAATCGCTCGAAAGAAGTGACAAGATAGAAGAGCTGGATGATGCCCTCGAAATCATCAAGTTTGCAAGAAAGCAGGCCCGTGCAACCGCCCCCAATGTCAATCATCCGCAAGCCTGCCTGGATGCAGTGGAGGCTGGGGTTCGGCACGGGGGTTACGAGGGGAACAGGAAGGTACGTAACGTCGAGAATAAGCGTACACCGCACCCTGTCGTCCATTCCTTCCTGCCTTCTGGCTTCAAGAGTCTTGAAACGGCTTTATGTGGAACTGTGGGCCGGTTTCGCTTTCAGAGAACTGTTTGTTGGCTGCTGCAGAAAAATTTGAAACTTTGTGTAGCCTTATGATGTATCAGCCGATTACCGTTGATCTGTCCGCAAGTCCGTGCAGAAAACATAGAATCTGCAGAAGCCAGCCAGATGACGTACCTACCTGATTGCTTCCTTACAGGAGGCAGAGGTGTTCAAGGAGCTCGTGCTGTCGGATACATCGAAGGCGCTCACTCACGTCTTCTTTGCCCAGCGGGCTACGACCAAGGTAAGGAAGCTGCCACAGGTCCAAAATCTGCTTGTAAGCTGTGGGATAACCAGCTCCGTTCGAGTTGTCGTATCTGAATGTCGCTCAGGTACTCTACTCATCTCTCTGAGCAGCCTCTAAACCACATTGAATATGTTCGCTCCCTGCGACCTGCAAATCATCGAACGTATTAGGAAGACAACTTCGTTTGTTTACATGGTCACAAAGGGAATGAAAAGAGAGAGCATTCGCCGTTCCGCAGCTATGGTGGAAGCCGTGACCAGATTCTGAAGAGCTTTTCATTCTCGACGTTCTAATGGAAGAATGAATGGACGAACGGGCAATGATTGCGCGTACTGCAAGAAGCAGGACCGGCAGGATCGCTTATAAGCGTCACGAGACTGAGATTTAAAAGTTGTTGCCATTCATACCAATCGAGCTGCATTTCGCGCAGGTCGCGGGTGTCACCGACAAAGGGCTGAAGCCGCGCCCGATTCGCTCAGTCGCCATCATCGGCGGTGGTCTCATGGGTTCAGGCATTGCAACGGCTCTCGTGCTTGCCGGCATCCCCGTGCTCCTTAAGGAGGTCAACCAGGACTTCCTGCAAGCCGGCGTAGACAGGATTGCAGGTGAGCTAACAGGCAACTGTTTCACAAGGCTTCTCGGCGCTTTTTGTTGGTTCCACCTAGTCAACCTCCCGCCGGTTGCTTCAAAGAGATTTTGCTTGCACATAGACGTTGCTCCCCTCTCGTTCATCGTGTCCTCACTTCAGGGTTTCTGCTCTTTCAGGGCTTAGTACTTAGGAGCTGCTTCACTCACGAAGAACACGCTCCTCCGTATGCAGCGAATCTGAAGAGCCGCGTCAAGAAGGGCAGCATGACCGAGGACAAGTACAACAAGACCATGCAGCTGGTCAAGCCCACGCTTGAGTACAAGGACTTCAACGGGGTCGACGCCGTCATTGAGGTAAGCGACTTACTGCTATTCCATCTTCTCTGCGTCCTCGCTTTTTTTCGCTCTTGTGCTGGATATATTTCACGATTCGCTTTTTAGCAATCAAGCTCTTTTCGGTAGCGGAGTTGGCCACAAGCTTAACACAAAAAGTGTTCTCTGTTCTACCCAACGTCCGGATGCAGTCCAAAAGCGAACCTGTTCATGGTGATGTCAACACTATTTCACTCCCGAACGAACCAGCTGGTAGCGTTCGGCACTGCCGTCGGAAATAGCGGCGATTCGCCGAACGTTTCGACGCATCGCATCATGCGCACTCTACAAAACTTTTGGAGCCTCTTCAAGCCTAATTACTTTTGAAATTCCTCGCAGGCGGTCATTGAGGACATTGGTCTGAAGCAGAACATCTTCGCCGACCTCGAGAAGTATTGCTCCCCTCAAGCGCTGCTAGCGACCAACACTTCCACCATCGACATCAACCTCGTGGGAAAGAAGACCAACGCACAGGACCGGATCATTGGGGCCCACTTCTTCAGGTGCTGCTCTCTCTTCTGCTGGCGATTCTGAATCCAGATATCCATCTCGTTGGTCGGACGACGAATAGCACGAATAAATCGGTATTTGCTTTTGTTTACTGATGTGAAAAGCCTGTGAACATCTTGTCTGGCAGCTCGGCTTCGACAGGTTTCAAACAGCATATGGGAGCTTCCGTATGCGGATGTGTCAAGCCGAAATCTTTCCCAGAGGGGTCTAGGGGTGCTGAGAACAAGGGCGTTCTACGGCTTCTTCGGTGCATTATTCTCATCATAGATTTGGACCTAGAGGTTGAGGGATCTCGTTTGACAAAAATGATTGCGGACAGAAGCGAAATGCCAGATAACAAACCAGGATGCCGCCGTCTCCCTTGTGCAGCCCCGCTCACGTCATGCCCCTGCTGGAGATCGTACGCACCGACCGAACGTCCAACCAGGCGATCGTGGACCTTTTGACCCTCGGCAAGACCATTAAGAAGACGCCGGTTGTGGTTGGGAACTGCACCGGGTTTGCTGTTAACCGGGTCTTCTTCCCATACACCATGGCCGCCAGCCTGCTCGTTGACCTCGGCGTGGACCCCTACCGGATCGACAAGGTCATCAAGAGCTTTGGCATGCCCATGGGACCCTTCAGGTAATTAACTTCGTGAATCTTTGCGCTAAACGAGTAGCTGTGCAAAGCAGAAGATCAATTTCCGAGACATTGGGTGGATCGTCAGCCGATTTCGTGCAAAATTGATTGCAAGCGAAACGGTCGATTCTGGTCGGCGTCACCAATCTTCAGCATCTCTTGGCTGGGCGTCGGTGTTGCTGCGTTTTGAGTGCCTGAGTGACGCACTATGAGACTTTTACTGTAAGATGGTTGCGTGTCTGTCGAAAGGGTGTTTACAAGCGTATATGGTCACAAGATTAAGATTGCAGGTCAAGACCATTGGCGACTTCTTTGAGCGAGCTGGGTACTCTTTGCAGGCTCGCCGACTTGGTCGGCATGCAAGTCGCATACCTCACCGGGAAGCAGTACCTGGCCGAGTGGCCTGACCGAACGTACGGGTCGAAGATGATCCAACTGCTGTTCGACGACAAACGCTTCGGTAAGCTTACGGTTGCCCGACTCCCCCTCTTGCATCCTTCCTCTTCGTAATCCTTCTATACTTGTAGTAGTAGGACCGGCAGCCGTTCTTGCCGATAACGCCCCGTGCATAAAGCTTCTTTTTGTCTGTTACGAGTGTTGCCTGTTTGCCTGTGCGTTCCGCATCCAGGTTGCTGACTGGATTGGTCTGGAGGGAGTGTGGCAGATTGTTTCCTCTATTTTGATCGGCTTAAACCTCGTGTCTCCACAGGGGAGCGCACGAAGAAGGGCTTCTACGTCTACGACGACAAGCGCAAGAACAAGCCGGACCCGGAGCTGCAGAAGTACGTCGAGCAATCTCGGAAGGCGGCGGGTATCATGCCCGAAGGCAGGGTAGGTTCCTTTGGTGCTCCAAGTACTTCTCAGGCTTTTGGGATCGGTTCGTAGTGCTAGACCAAAGCTGGCCTCGTATATGAAACGTTTAGCGCAGGACACCCATGAATTTGCGTCCCTTTGATTTGCTCTGGGTTCGTCGTTTGCCCCTTTCCTGTAGTGTCACGATTGGTGCAGTACTCAGCCGCTGACGGTGCTTCGACCGCAAGTACGCATACATGGTTCTTGCTGCTTGCAACTGTCACCGCAAGCAATTCAAGGTCTCGTTTGCATGCGATCTGTCAAACCCCACCGACCCCTCCCTTTTTGCTGTTTCGCAGCCGCTTCAAGTATCCGACCAAGAGATTGTGGAGATGATCTTCTTTCCGGTTGTCAACGAGGCCTCGCGGGTGCTTCAAGAGCAGATTGTGCAGAGCGGTGGCGACTTGGACATTGCGTCGGTGCTCTCCATGGGCTTTCCCCCGTACAGGTGAGTGACTCCCTTCCTAAGAAGCAAGGGAACGTTGATGACCGACCTCTTTTTGCGTGTGAGTGGATCGCATTGCGAGAGGAATCCTGAACGGTCACGAAGGCAGTCGTTCTTTTTCGTCGACGAAGGGCTCGGACGGCGGTTGTACGGATTTTCCCAGAGTGTCCGATGGTGCACCGCAGTCTTGACCAGGACAGATTTTGATGACCGAGCTTTTCCAGCTGTGATATCAGCACACCTGTCGCGCAAAATGAGAACTCCGAACGGCCAATGAGAGTAACAGAGTCCGCCTTGTTTTCTTGATACTCATCCTCCCCTGTTTGCAGAGGCGGAGTCGTCTGGTGGGGCGACTCCATCGGCGTCAAGTACGTGCACGAGAAGCTGAGCAAGTGGAGCCAGCTCTACGGCGGGTTCTTCAAGCCCAGCGCGTTCCTCGCCGAGCGAGCTTCAAAGGGCGTCAAGTTGGTAAGGGCGCCGACGCATAATCAAACTTTAACATGCACTTTTGTACTTTGATGCACGCTTTGCTGGGACGCCACCTCTCTGCCAAAGATAAACGCCGACCCTTCATTTTCTGGGTAGCTTCTCTGCAAAGGCCGCTTTCACTTTAGAAAGCGATCTTATACACAGGTGTCAGGACCTTATCCGTTCCCGGTTCTCAATGCAGGCCGCTCCCTTGGAGGACAGTCCCAGGTCGCGGTTGTAATTGAGGGCTCCATGATGACTCGGATCTCAAACCAGTGCTAAACCCGACTTGGTAAGCATCTGTAGTTCAGGTACAAAAGAAGGAAAAGTTTGAAGCACGCAGACATAGCCGGAAACAGAAGCATTGTATACGAAAACATTCACTTTGAGAAAACTTACGTTTTGTCCCCTCTAAAATATAAAGAATACACTAACTGATACCTATACAGACGCAGAAGGTTGCTTTCATCGCAGTTCGGATCGAGGACTTTGATGATTTCATCACATAGAGCTAGCGCACTCAGTTCATCCCGAAGCAATCATGACGAGATTGTCCATCGATTGCTGTGTATCGTTTGATACACATCGACATACTCCCAATCAATGATTCTGCTGTCATGCATCAGAATTATCCAGAGAGCTGGTTTTCTTAATCCGGCTTTACTAGAGCGACTAAAGTGCACATGCGTCAGCGTTTATATTTTGAATAAAGTCGAGGCCAGCTGCATGGCCCTATACGTGGCTGCTGCACATGCACGCACTGAACCGCACTAGGCAGGTCATGCATGCACTCAGTGCATCATGTTGCATGTGACACGACGCTGCGGCCGCGACAAATTCAGCACTTGCAATGACTAGTGCATCAATGGGCAGAGTGTTTAAGTACGGGCCAATTACGAGCTTGCATGCCACCGGCGGCCTTACCACCGCCATGCCAGGAGCCGGAAAATGCGATGAACGGCCTGCATCATTCGCTGGTATCACATGAACGCAGTGCTGTTGTCACTCGAGGTAGCCTAAGTGCACCGCTGCTTTTCATATACGCTGTGGCTACAAGCCAGAGGCATTGAGCGGAGACCTCTACTCTACTTTACAGTCGTACTTTTTTCTAATTCATCTACCTAGCTGGCACTGAACAAAGCGTATGGTACATAACTCTGACCTGTCGCTTGCTCTACTCCTAGTACGCAAATTGAACTCTTCTTCTCTCCAAAAGAAACCTTGGCTACTACAAGAAAGAGATGTGGCTAGAACCCTCTGTCTGCTTCTTCTAGCTACCCACGTGCAAGCAAGAAGTGGAGAGCGACAACTTCACTCTCGGGCTTCAAGCCGCTGCCAGATTCATAGCTTACATTGTGACAGGCGCGAGCTTCCGTCTACCTACCAATCGAGACCATCCGCGTGCATGCAAGCTATGATAGAACTCTACTTGAAAACTAACAGCCTCATTCACGGTGCTTTTGAGTGCCGAAGTACGGCCTCACAGCTATATCCATGAGATAGTCCATGCTTTGATCTGCTGGGTGGGCGATCAAGGGTATGAGAGCTAGACCGACCGCTGCCGGCACCCATCTCTTGAGGGCCATTGGTGCTCGAGGGCTCACGGCTTTGGACTTTCCGGTTGTCACTTTTTCGAGGCGTCGGTTCTCTGTTAACAACGGGAAAAGCGGAGAGGGATCAGCAGAAGAAAAGCCAGGTGGTACAGAGACCATCATCACCAGCTCGACATTGTCAGAGGGCGTCAAAGCGAAGCCAATCGAACGGATGCAACATCTGTCTAAGAGCAAACAGACCCGGCCCTGAATAAGAAGACAGGCAAAGCGCAACCCAATTTGGAGTTGAAAAGGACCCAAGCAACCAGGCTGGAGGATGGTGCATTTGCTTTCTTGTGTTGCCAACCAGGCTTCCCTTGTCAAGCGACCAAATAGGAGACGAAGGAATGCTTTTGCAACGAGGTCGCTTGAATAGCCTCCTGCTTCTCATAAAAACGGGTTTGCAGTGGGCAAAGCTAGACTGCAAACATCTTGATTCTAGAAGAGTGCGAATACAGTGTCTCGGGCAAGTATATGACATCGTTCAACACACCAAACCACGCATCAGCGACGGGATTCGTCTTGCCCCATGCCCCTTGCATTGAAGGAGGCAAGACGGGGAGGAAAGAAACGACCTTTGTTGCTGCGAAAGAAAAAACGTGTTTGTACAATCCAGATACTTCAATTGACGCTAGAAGAGCGTTTCTTACCCAGTCTGTCCATGAACTGCGTGGCATATTTAACGGCTCGGTTGATGGTAACACCCGGAATTGCCACCGTGGCCTGCACATGACAGGAATACAACGTCAGTTAAATCTAAGCTGTAAAATAGCTTAAATGAGGTCGCTTTTAAGAGAAGGAAGCAGAGTGTCTCAAAAACTTGCAATTAAAAAACACCCGACATTTTACCAGCCCGGCAATGAATGACCATAGCACCAGCTTGTCAGCTTGCTCTTTTGGGCTCCTTCTAAAACCAGCAGTGGACCAGTTGATCACAACGACTTGTTGGTATTCAAACCCAAATAATTGGTCGTCCCTCGATGATCTGCTAGATGGTTTGACACATTGCAAGCCTCCTCTCAACCCTCTTTTTTAAAACAAATACAACGAATTCGCGACCTGCTGGAGGGATTACTTAATGACGAGTTTCCTCGACAGAGAATGCTCCTGAAACAGCGGACTTGTCCGTCGCTTGAGACCTGATCTTCTGAACACTTGAGAAAGCTACGAAAGCTGGTTTCTCCAACTATGGAGAAGACACTCGAAACTGGCCGCTTTCATTGCTAGAGCAAGAGAAGCTCAAAGTGCAGATCTTACCAGACCGTGCCACATCAGCGAGTCCAGCGCCGCAGCCACTGGCGGCCAGGTGTCAGTCTCCCCTGCTTCCACGTCAGCCTTCTGGCCTTCCCCAGAGGAAGTACTGGCTGCTGTTTCACTTGTCTCCATATTGGCAACCCTTGTGTCCGACTTTCCGTCCTGAGTGTTTGAATTTTCAACCGCTGTGTCTGAATCCACGTTGCGGGGCTGGTTGGACGTCCGAGAAGGACCTTCTAATCGACGCTGCCGTTCCTTCCACCCCTTCTCGATCGCATCGGCAGCGACATACGAGATCGCTACGCCATAACTGGGGGAGTGTAGCAGGGGACTTCATCAGGAAAGTGACAGACTATATGCTGGATTCAGTTCCTTTCAATACTCTTTTTTCTACAGAATGGCAGAAAAAACACAAAGAGTCACCTTGAGGAAACACAACCAGCGCTTATAAACGAACTGGTACTAATGAGCTGGAAGAACAGTGCAGACTGCCCTCCTGCCGCAGCATTGTGTACGCTGCATGCAAGCGGGTATCTGCCAAGGTGTTGCAGTACTTCTTCTTATGATGAAACTGATCGAGCAAGAAGCATGGAGCTGAAACCACGGCTTGAAGCTTGCATGCAGATGAGTCTTACACACAGGAAAGCGCCCTCAAATTCAGGCGATAGGCTGGTGGTACTTCTTTCTAGCATTTCTCGCATTTGGCTACCAACATTGAGTCAAGGTCTTGCATAACACCGTGCTCCTGTTCAAAATGCTTTCTTCCCCAACATTCGAAGACCTTGTACTCTTATCTTCAGTCCTTAGCTTTTGCTCACCTAGCTTTGTAGAACGTCTTGCCGATGATGTTCTTGAAGGATTCCCCAAGCTCGCTCGCAAAACCCAGATAGCGCACGGACGTGTCCCGGAAGTTATCGCGCTCCTCCTTGTCCCCGCCGATGAGCTGTGGGTCCGTCGCCTCTTCCATCTTCTACCCTCCAATCGTCTTCCCTTCTGGATCAGTACAAGTGCTCAATCGGAGGCCCTTCACTGGAACTTTATGCGGCCTGATCTCACTAGCTATCCTAGTGATTGATGAAGACAGTGCTGAGTGCACGCAGAATGTGCTGATCTGTAGGATAGGTAGCGGACTTTCTCAGGAGTGTTTCTGAGCTGTTGCACAGCTGGACCTTGACAGGCTTCTGACACTGTATGTACTGCAGTAGTCTGAGTGAAGATCTCGAGCCTGCATTTGTGCCGAGACCCGGGCCCCGGCCACCTTTGCCGTTGGAACTCGAAGGACCGGCACCTCCGCCGTTGCCGATGTCGGGAGAGGTGACGCCCCATTGTAATTTGACGATAACGGGAGAAGGACGGTACTAGTCTTTTCAAATTCAAATCTGCACTGGCCTCACATTTGCGCATTTCTTCAGCTTGACAATGACATAGGTATAGGTATCTCTTTAAAAAGGCCTGTATTTTCCGTTTGCAATGTCCAGATGCCCATTGACAAAGGATCAGAAGGACATGCTTCGATGGAGTTCCAACATGATCGTCCAGCACAATGAACCAAGCCATCTGATTTTCCTGTCGATACTCATAGGGGATCCATGATAAAGCAGAAAGAGTCGAGAGGTGCCATGTGTTGTCTAGTAATCCACGTAAGGCCACGCTGATGAAGCTGGCCCTGTATGAAGCCATACGCGCTTTTGTTCAGAGGCGAGAAGACGGCAGATTAGAAGAGGCGAAGAAAAAGTTTGTGGGAGTATCGGCGGAGACCATTTATTGCATCTACGCCCAAGACGTGCAGCTGCGCGTGAGAGCGTCTCATCACAGGCACAGGAAGAAAGTTGACGAATACTTGATCAGGTATGCAGGGTTGACTGCAAAGATCGTGCAAGATTTGCAAATTAAACAGCAACAGCAGGAAACTCTCAGGGGCCAGAATGCTGTACTAAAAGCAGCTCGATCATTTTGTTCTATTGCGGTACTTCGTTTCAGGGTCAAAAGGGCAACCTCAAATTACAAGCTGAGACAAAGTTATTGCTGAAATCAACAATGCATGATCGATTCCTGACATAGTTCCCAGCCTGGGGCCTAAAATTTCTTCATCCATCCAACCAACTCAGCGTTTTCTCCATTTATTTCAGGTACACACAAGGTCAGAGGCTGCTTGCAATCGCAGACGCAATCGATCTTCCCCCCGCTCTCTTAGCGCGACTCACAATTGAACGAGTGCTGGGCGTTACTAAGCAGGCCGTGTCTGCATTGCTGAAGGACCCCGCAACCATACCAAGCAACACATGCACTGTTGAGGTAGGTGCGAACTATCTGCTATCTAAGCCGTGCCAGGGCAAAGTGTCTGATTAGATTGTGGAAGCACAATGGACCATGTACAGCCTCAACTCAGAAAGGCAGCTGGAGTAAGCAAGGAAGGAAAAGGCAGAGGAGCGAGGACTAGAGAGACGAGGCCGCTCAACAGGCTAAGCTTTTTGTAATTGCATGCTGATGAGGTTCTTCAGAGAAGGAAGCGTGCTGGATTTGCTTCACAAGCGCCAACCCCAAGTCTGCATGCTAGCTTCAAGAGAGGTCCATTGTTGCCAGGAACACGCTCAAATGACACCGCAACTGCTAAGAAAGAAACGTGCTTCATTCCAATCGCCGGAGCACCAGCAAATGTCCCCGCCAGATGTTGTCACGTCCAAAGCTGCCAGAACTCATGAAGTATTTGAATCACCTGGGCGGTGGACCTGCGTGTCATCTTTTGTGACAAAGACTTTTTCAGCTGTGTTTCTACTCGACCAGTGAGTGCTACAACCTCGCTGCTTCTCTTGCCAGGTGAGCGGCCCGTCTGGAAAAGATGCGCACTTAGAGATTGACGGCGCCCGCTTGCAACACGAGGTACGGGCGTGTGTGAGGGCTGACCTAGTAACCGCACCGGACGTCGATGTGGCACGGAGGAAGCTGGGGCTAGAGTAAGGCCCCTGGGATCCCTCCTCTTGCCCCCGCACGAAACAATGTGCTTCTATAGCTTGAGTTACTATTTGGTGTGTCCGCAATCAACTGAATTCAGTTCGTTGTTTGCTTCGTATCTTACGGCTGAACTGGTCATTGTAGTTTGGGGCTTTCTCGTTCAATTTCAACCCTATGTGCGGGAGCAAGAATTAGGCCTTAACTTGTCTTTCGTCTCTCCGATCGGTTGACCAAGCAACGTCTGAAAGAGCACTAGCAACTGAAGCCTATACTTCCTCTTTCTGCTCATTGCAAATAGTTTTCCGCTTGTTCGCTGTCTGTTCGGTCTCACTCTTCAATTGAGCCACATCGGGTAGGCCCTTCAGACTCTGGCCCCCTTGAACGCTCCGTTGTCTCTCACAAGACATCAACATGGCATCTACGAGGCTGCTTTTAGGAGGCAAAACTGACAATGCTCTACACAACAGTCCTTTTCCCTTGAGAACTTCGATCTAATCGTTCCTCTTTGTCGCTTCTTTGCCCATGTACAAAGCGGAGCTCTGCTCTGTCCTCAAGGACATCGGTGTCAATTTTGGAACGGAAACGACCTGCGCGAGCGCAGAATCAGTAACCCCTGAAAGATCTCCTTGACTTTGTATTTATCTCCTCCTCTTCGCTCTCCTTTCGGGTGTGGAGCGAAGCTCTGCGCGTCTTGAACGACGTCGCCGTTGCGCTCATGATAGAGAACGACCCAAGCAAGGCGGGGTCGAGTAAGACCTTCCGACCGAGCTTCCAAACAAGAGCTAACTAATGACATAGAGACTTGCCAACCAAAAGCCGTCTCTATCTCCGCACAGGTATGAAGCAAAGCTCTACTCTCTTCGAACCTGCGCGAGGCGGGTTTTGCACAAACCCTTTTTTGCATTCAAAACCCCTTCGGTCCATTCAACCTCGTACTACTCTTCTGCTCAGGTACGAAGCAAAGCTCTACACTCTCCTGAAAGACGTCGGCATAGCGTCCGAGACGGAGAAAGACCTGCGCGAGGCGGGGTTTCGGCAATACCGCTTCAAGCGAAGTCTCATCGCTGACCGAAACCCTCTATCGTTGCGCAAGATATGAGGCGAAGCTCTACGCTCTTCTGAACGACGCTGGTGTTGCATTCGAGACCGAGGACGACCTGCGCGAGGCAGGGTTTAGCAAAACCCCGGACGCCAGGCTGCTGGTGCCGATTGGGGTGCGCGGCCGCGTGGTAACGTGGATCGACAGCAAGGCCAGCTTCGGGGACGACTACATGCACCGCCAGCAGGCGGGCGAGCAGTTCCAGGGGTAAATTACGTCTTCTGTGTCCGACGTTCTTTTCATCCTTCATCCTTCGTATTTTCTCCTCTGGACAGATAAGTCAACAATTTAACTAGGAGGAGCGCATGATTTTGAGCAGGGTGCGAAGTCAGCAAGGCGGGCGTCTCGTCGTCTGTTTTGCCTACGTCCTCCCTATATTATTTTCCCTTGTGAGATAGTAGCCTCCTCCTAATGTCTATCCTTTCTGTGCAATGTTGTCCCCTTTTGTTGTCGTTTTTGCTGGTGCTCTTCTTTCTTACTTTGACTTCGTTCTCTCCTTTCTCGTCGAATCGTCCTGTGTTTTCTCTCGTCCTTCCGTTTTGGGCGACACCTCATCAACCACAGTCTTCTTCGAAACCTTATCTACTCGAGTGACAATCTTTTTATGGCCTTTCGAGAATTGAACCTTCTGGTAGTTGTCAACAAGAATTCAAAGAAGGTTCGAATTTGCTTTAACCCCTCCCTGCTCACGTGACGCTTCCTTTTGCTGCTCTCCTTCCAGGTACGTCAACCGCTTTGGCCCCGGCCTGGTCATCTACTGGTTCGGCTTCATCGACGAGCTTCAAGACGAGCCGTCGGATGTCCGTTTCTCCCATCCGGACAGCTCAACCCTCCGTCCGGACGCTCAGAACGGCGACTCGGACGCCGGAGCCCGCTCTTCGGACGCCGGAATCCGCCAGTCGGACGCCGACACCCGCCATCCGGACGGCCAACCGCACCCGGACGTCCTGTTGATGGACCGCTTCCCCGACGTAGCGGAAATCGTTCAACTGCCGCAACTGTCCGTTAACCCGCGCCCTTAGAAGGGAAAGCGCCGGTTGCTGGGGGAAAGGCAGAAGGTCACATTCGGGGAAGCCATTTCCAGGGTCTGTTAACCGTGTCTGCTCCACAGCCCGACTCGTTGGGCCGGACTGACCAAACCCGCAGAAAGGAGGAGCTAACTTCCTGAGCTTCGAAAGGGACCTTCCGGCTTGAAGCCTTAAGCCGAAGGGGTGGCATCCCTGCTTGGAGGTTTTGATAACGGGTTTCGCTTCGGACGCGTTTTTGAGCGGAATCAGTCTAGAGGGGAACTGTGCCAGAGCGGAAATAGGCTGCTGCGGAAGATGGGGTCGAAGGCGGCGGTTCTGTGGACAGGGGGGAAGGACTGCTGCCTGGCGCTGCACGAGGCGCACTCCCTGGGTTATTTCGTAACCGCCCTGGTTACGTTCGTCCCCGAAGTCAACCCCGGGTTCCTCGCCCACCCCCTCCCCCTTATGGCCCTCCAAGCAGAAGCTTTGGATTTGCCCCATCTGCAAATAGTCATAGGCGTTCCGTACAAAGAGAGTTATATCAAAGCGATAACAGATTTGGGTTCGCAGCACGGCATCGAGACGCTAGTCACGGGCGACATCGATCTCATCAACGGGGCGCCCAATTGGATCAGAGAGTGCGCGGAGGGCACTGGCGTCGGCGTGCTTACGCCGCTGTGGCAGCTGCCACGTGGCGTGATCCTGGACAAGATGCTGACGTCAGGTTTGGACGTCCGGATGACGTGCGTCAAAATGCCGCTCTTGGGAGTTGAGTGGTTAGGTAGGAAACTAGACAGGGCAGCTGTGGACGAGTTGATAGAACTAGAACGGGGAGGCGTTGTCGATGCCTGCGGAGAGAATGGGGAGTTTCATACGATGGTTGTGGACGCGCCCTTATTCTTGAAGCGAATAGTCGTCGAAGGATTTTCCGTCGGAAGTAAGGGCGACTTGCGGTACCTCGTTGCGGATGAACCGTCTGCGGTTGTAAAACCTACAGCTTTGGTAGCTTGCTCGGACGTGTGATGAAGAGTTGCGCAACGTTCCTGTTTAAGATTTTCCATCCGTGGTCAACAATGATTTCGAGTGGGATGCAACTTCCACAACCGAGATAA
The DNA here is from genome assembly GCA_000708835.1 of Klebsormidium nitens. Classification (NCBI taxonomy): domain Eukaryota; kingdom Viridiplantae; phylum Streptophyta; class Klebsormidiophyceae; order Klebsormidiales; family Klebsormidiaceae; genus Klebsormidium; species Klebsormidium nitens. The sequence continues at coordinate 11,150 of DF237708.1, read as the reverse complement.
CCTAGATCGAAAGGCTCAACTCATCAATCCCCGGCAGGATTCGCCAATTGGACATATCCGATCACGACTTGACGGGTGACCTTGTAAAAGTTCAATCCAATCTACACCAAGCACCATGCACATGCATGTGATCAAACTTGCAAGCACAATGATCATGCTTGTGAGGCTTGTCTGAATATACGTATAGACCATGCATGCATGGAGCTCGTCACCGTGCAGTATAGCAAGCCTGCCGCGCGAGAAAAAGGCCAGCTCAGTGTCAGGCATGCAAATGTGCTGTTTGTCTTTGATTGCCTTTAATGCTTATTGTGGGTCCATGCTACACAGCCCAAGAACCTGAATTTGATAGCGCTTGCGCTGCATGATGCAAGCTGTCGACTCTCCTTCAATCTCTGTACGGGTATACTGATCTAAACACGGTAGCCAATAGGAAAGTTCGCAACTCCATCCTGTTCCTGGTGCACTTCTTCTGCGATCTCAATGAGATGACATCGCGAGAATTGATTGCGGCTTCTCGGGCCCAAAGCCCAGGACTTAACCTCGAAAAGAAGTATCTACAGCGGCTTAGACCGGTCTGACGAATTCCGCAGGACTCAGTATGGTGTCGATCCGACCTGCGAACTGAGGCGGCTTGATGGTCTTTGCTGTGCTGCTAGTTCCCAGGGACGTAAGGATTGTTCCCCACTGGCCAAGGTGCGTCGTTATCATTGTGAAGGCCCGGGTAACCGATTTCCGCGTTAGGATGCTGCAGAAAGCAAAGACGAACGTTCGTCCAAATGGAATACAATCGAAGCAGATGTTTCGCGATAGCGGCGACTACTGCAGCTCATGTCGAGGAAGCAGACAATGAACTAAAGCAGTGCTAGCTATTAAGGATCATCTCTCTAGTGTAAGGACCCTGTTGTGTTGACGCGAAGAAGAGCCAACTTTTTAAAACGACGATTCGCAGGGACGGAGGAGGCGAAGCCTGAGGGCGCACCTGCCTGTAGAATGTGGAACCAGACTGCTCATAGCTGACAGGGTTTTGTCAAAAACCATTCTTCCGCATGCTTACTTCGATGATTGGAACATCCAAAGCGTTTCCATCCAACGAGGCAAATCGGCAGACCCACTGAGGAAAGAGAGATTACTTGCAGAACGTTACAGGAAGAGTCTCGACGAATCCGAGGTGATACAAGATCGAGTCGCTGCAACGCGCTGTTCTGGATCCTCATTCTAGACCAGATCAAAGAGCTCCACCCACGAGTGTAATTCATTGTCCTGTTCCTCTTCTGGGAGAACTAGAGGGACGAGGAGTCTCCAACCCTTACCGGCGAGTAGCCCGGACATGACTGTGGGAGCACCTTCCAGTCTCCCAGCCACTCCCGAACGGTGCTCTGACCGTCGGTGCGGTTGCAGTTGGAGTAGCCCTGACACTCAAGGCTGTCGGGCTGGTACACCCAGAATAGGCAGCACTCAGCATTGCTGCAGACGGGAGGCCGCCTTCAGTGAATCTTGGATAAAGATAACGACGACTCCTCTCTGGCAAAGAGCAGAAAATCCATACATTTACCGCTTCGGCGATGGCAGCGGGACCGTGATGACCAGTTGAGAAAAAGCAAGGACAAGCCTCTTAATGTTTGAGACCAAAACTTACTTCCTGCAAGTCCCAGGATTGTTGCAACGGTGAAGTCGTTCAGCCGGCATTATGGCTGTTGACAGTGCCAGCCAAGAAGAGTTTTTGTCACTTCAGCCGGGGTTCCTTACCGAAGCGGCTCACTATCGTCAGATCCGATACAAAAAGGTTTGGTTGAGCAATCTGACACTTGATCTTCTCCGGCGCTGGTTATGCTAGTCATCATTTTCCCGGAAGTCTGATCGCGCTGGACTCACGCGCATGCCTCGCAGCACGCCGTGTGATTGGTGCCGTCTAGCAACGTCTGGTTGAAGATCTGGTTCGACCCGACACCGCAGCCCTGACCGTTCCAGTAGGGCCTGGACAGAAAGACTAGTTGAGTATTAGTCAAGAGCGGGAAAAGAAAACTCTATCACGATGGCTTTGCGACCAGGAAACGGAGTTAGGATCAACGAGCGAGAATCCATCGTTTCTGAACGGGGTGTGATTGAGAGCAGCCTGCGGGAGCTCAAGTGATGAGCGAGCCTTTGATTTTGTGCGGGTATCGAACGGATGTTTCTGTTCAGGATGGAGTTTGTCTTGTTGGAAGTTGACTAGTTTGGGTTCATGTACCTTTGAGGATATATATGCGGCAGAAAGAACAGTGACGGAGGACACCCCTTTTGCTGTCTCTGATTTTAAGGTTTAACAGATTTTTCCATCTTCGAAATATTTTGAAACTTACCCGAAGGCATTGCTTTCCGTGCATTGAGGCGTGAAAGACTGGACCGCCATGAAGGCCGTCACAACGAGCAGGGCTCCCAAAACCTGCAACTGGACGTAAAGATGGTGCGCCACTTGCTTCATGGCACATGGCACATGGCACCAGAAGCGGATCTCCGATTTGACAGTCAAGAACCCCCTTGCCAACGTCACCGTGATAGAAGAGGTGAGGGAAAATCATTGTCACACTTTGATCTTGACATGCGAAATGTAATAGAAGGCCCATCGAAAATCCCTTGAGATCTCAGACTTGACGTCTTTGAGGCTCTATTGACTCAGGACTTTGAGTCCGAATCTACTGCACATAAGCGCTGCATACGACTTGCTGGATGGAAACTCTAGCACTCAAAACTGTCACGATTGATTCCGCAAATTTCAGCAACAGTTGGACGTGTCGGAAAGGGGGTTATGTTTCCGTATCATGGTTAGCTGGAGCACTCGTTGGGGATCCACTTTCTCACCTTTTTGCAGGGGGCCATTCCTGCGTTAACGTTCCCAACGGGGTCTTCTTGCGCTCTAGAACGGCAGGATACAGATCATTTCTGCCCAGTGCAGTCCTGAGAGCTCTGAACCATGAGACGACTTTTGGGTTTTGCAAGTGAGATTGACCATCTGTGAGCTCCTTTCGTCACTCGTACCAAGCTTTTCGCTCTGCTGAATTGATGCTTGAGGTAAGGGTTTGCTTCGGCCGTCTGGTGCAACTGTGTCAGCTTTTTCGCAGGAGGCAAGATCTCCGCAAGACCGAGGTGCCTCAGATGCTCTCATCGCTTTTGCGAGCCGCATGTGCCGTTTTTCACTAGCTTATTGCGCTCAGAAAGCGAGAAAATCCAGTGCTCAACTGATTACATGAAAGATGCTTGTTGGAATCCGTTTCTTTACGCCATTCCGGCAAGCCGCCAAAATTTGCAATTCACAAATGGGGAACATCTCGAAGGTGCAAATCGAAAGGAAACGTACGAACGCCGACATGACCCGAACCCATGATGGATAAAAGATTCTTTCGGCATGACCAGTACTGCTTTTCCCGGTCGTTTTCAGAACTGGAAGCACTACGCATGAGGGGCTATACTACTGCAAGCTGAAGGGGATACTAGATGAGCTTTTAAGCTGCGGTCTAATTACAAACATCTGAGCACATAACAACCTTCCACTCTGGAAACATGGCTTACGATCAGTCGGTCTGTCCAATCTACTTGAAGACTAACTAATGGGGCTTTGGACGTATGACAGTCACCAGAGTCAGCTTCTCAACCCATTATCCAGCCTATTCCCCATTTTTCAAGCAGTCCTACCCTTAACTATTCTGCACTTAGAAACCAAGACGCCAATCATGAAAGGAATCTACTTTGCTGCATTGGAAGTGACGCGCTCGCCTTAGTTCAGGCTTATAGCTTATCCAGTTTCTGAAGCTATATATTTCTGACTTGATGTGAAGTATTCGTAGTGTAACCTATCATTAGAGCCTTGGTAGGGTGGCTTTGGATAGTGAGGCTCCGTGATGGCACTCTGCCAACCTCCTAGTTCCCCAGAACGGGAGGGTTTTCCCCCACAGGCCAAGGTGCGTCGTTAGGATCGTGAAGGCCCGGGTAGGCAATCTCAGCGTCAGGATGCTGCAGATGCGAAGAGAGGAGAGATTGTCATATCAATTTCTCGTCGAAGCAGGCCGGGCCTTTCCTTGCCAAAAAAAAAAGGTGGATTGAAGCTGTATAACGTATCGACAGAAGATCAAAAACGGGATCTATGGAGATCAAAGAAGACTTGGATTTCATCTACAGGCAACTACCGGTGTTGAGGACCCCTTTTCCAGTAAGGACGTAAAAGACAAAGAATTCAAGTTGAAAAAGGTCGACCTTAAGTTAATCTGCATTGAATCTCTCTTTCATCTCGGAGGTCTGCCAATTCAGCGGCGATTGGGTTGGAACGGCTTGGGCATGCGATCTTCCCAAAACGACTTCGAGCGGAGCAATATTACTGAGATGCTCTGGCGCGAGTTCTCAACTTTCAGGAACTGCTATTTTATAAGAGTTGGAGTTCCAGTCACACACGCGGATAGCTCTTAGATGCTCTTGTCGTCATGCATCCTGCCTAACCCGAAAACAACGTCATTGTCCGGCTACTCCGAGACGTCAGTTGTGTAGAAGATATGAAGGGGCCTTTCCTTGGGAACGTCGCAAACGTACCTGGGCCTCTTTAGACCCCCGATTTGGAGAGCTTATCAGCGCTTACCGGCGAGTACCCCGGGCAAGATTTTGGGAGCACTTTCCAGTCTCCCAGCCACTCCCGAACGGTGTTCTGACCGTCGATGCGGTTGCAGTTGGAGTAGCCCTGACATTCGAGGCTGTCGGGCTGGTACACCCAGAAGAGGCAGCACTTGGACTTGCTGCAAGGGGGATCCTATGCAATTTTCACATAGAGTTCTTGAAACTGGTCAATGGCGAAGCTTCAAGCCGCGGGGTTAGAAGTCCAAAAGCCTCCTGTGACTCAGACCTGATTGCTTTATTGTGATGCCCGACAAGATCAGAAGAGTCATTTTTGGAGACAAACAACACTTCGACTTATGTTTCGTCCTTCTACAACTCCACGGAGATATGTTGGCAAGGCACTACTTCGAGTCTCTCAGGCGGTATTCGACAATCCTCGCCGTCTCTGCCAAACGCTGCGCTCTGGGAAGAGTTATGTCACTTCTGCGGCATCCAGTACATAAGACTTCAGAACCTTCGATCAGACTCGAGAAGCTCAGATCATCTGCATCGAGGCTGTTCCTTCTCCACTCAAGCTGGCTGACGAAAGCTGACCAATCTGGACTCACGCGCATGCTGCGCAGCAGGCCGTGTGGTCGGTGCCGTCCGGCATCGTCTTAGTGAAGACCTGGTTCGATCCGTCACCGCAACCCTGACCGCTCCAGTAGGGCCTGACAGAAGCAGGAAATTCAAGAGAGCAAAAAGAAACGTCACAAGACGTCTTTGCGACCAAGGTACCAGTGTCTGGGGATAATGAGCTCAGTAGTGAAACGAGCGAAGCCTGGTTTCGTTGTGCGAAAATAATCTTGGGGATAATATGCGGAAAGGTGAATTCAATCACAATCACAATCACAATTCAATCACACAATCGTCTTTGTGTCTTTCATCCCGTCAAACCGTTTGAGGGTGTTCTGTAACTCACCCGTAGGCATTGCAGCCGGTACATTCAGGCGTGCAAGCCTGGACCGCCACGGCAGCCGTCAACATGAGCAGAGCTCCCAAAACCTGCAACAAAGGAACAAACAGTCTGTTGTGCAGCAGATTGGCAGCTACACTCGCTTTCAACAATGCGCCAGAAGCTGCGGACTTCCTAGATAACGAGGAGGATTCGGTTCTAGTAACCTTGTCGAGGGAACCATAGATAGGAGAGGAGAACTGTCAACATCTGTTCTGCTGTGATTTAACAGCAAAATGAAAGGGACGGAAAGAAGTCTTGACAAAGTTGATGGACGACCTCAACGCCTTTCGCTTCCGAGGTCCAAAGCTGCAGCAAGATATGAACATTTGGTAGCTGCCTTCGAATCGAGCCTTTTGCTTCAGAAACCACAAGTCTCACAATCGAGCCGGCAATGAAGCAATCTTCTTTCAAGCTGCAAATGCCAAGCTTGAGCACCACTTGGAAATACATACTCTCACCTTGCTTGTACAGGCGGCGGCCATCTCTTCGTTGACGCAGCAAACGGGGTCCTCCTTGCGTTCGGGCAATAAAGGAGAAGTCAATGCCTTGCAGAAAAACCTGGACGCATAGAATGCAGTGTGAAAACCGCAGGCGAGACAATCTGAGATCTTTTTATATCAAGCTGGATAAGCGGCTTCCATCTGCTGAAAGAGGCGGCTCTTTTGTTGCAACAGTGGCAGCTTTGCGAATGATTGAAGATCTCTGTGTTCGGAGTGCCCTTCAGTGTGGTAAACCATTCTTGGGACAGCATGTGCCAACCTGCACTAGCCTCGAGCGTTTAAAAAACAAGTTTCGTTTATGAGGTGCTTGTCAGCGTTCCGTCCATCCTCGACAACTTGCCAACCTTCCATTTCGAGGGAAGCTGGCACCCAAACATCCTCGAAGGATGCACATGTGAAAAGATGAACCTCGGAGGTTGATGCAAACCCAAGCTTGTTTTCGAGACTGCTTCGGGCATGAACCGTGCTGCTTCCCTTGGAAGATCGCTCGTTCTCAAAACTCTATGTTCAAGCTGAGCTGAGATAGTTGAAATATTGCCAGCCTGTTACAATAGCTGTACATTCAGAGCAGCTCGATGCGCTATGCCTACGGGGCTCGTCAAAAAAGGCATGTCGAAAGTGGATTTCCAAAGCGAGATCGGAAAATTCTGCGATGCATCGGACTCGAGCACTTCATTCCACGTCCTCGTGGGGAGGGAAACCCTGTGCTTTCTGGCTTTGGGCCTCCCCAGGTTGTACAACGTGATTTGACGGCCAGACGTGTTAAGTAGAGCTTACACAGACACTTCGAGCGAATGTATCAATGCTTTTTCAGATCTTCACTGCGCTATGAAAGGGCCAGCATGAAGCATGTGAGTGCACAAATCACGGTCAGCACTATTTTGTGATGACAACAGATTCCGCCGGGAGTGCCAAGAATAACAGTCCAAACTCTTTTCGGACGTACACAAGCCTGAGATCTAAGTTTGATTAAGCTCGGCGAAGCTACGGCTCAACGTGCGGTCGCGCGTTTGTAGCCAGCTTCTACTGCCCGGTGCGGCGTCATTTCAGCTAGCCGCAACAATGCAGCTGCCGCCAGCTATACGATGGCTCGTTCCACTTTTACGATGGCCGGGTTTGGTAAACCTGGCATGCAAGTGTTTTGTGCTGCCGTTGTGCACATCCGGCCAGACGGTTACCTTGCAATAAATGCATTGCAGCCGGCCCGTAGCTTTTCGAAGTTCATTGAATCTGCAAAGGCGACCGCATTTCAGTGTCCCATGTGATGCATGCATGCGGTTAATGAGCTTGCAATTGTCTTTTTGCGGCGGCACTTACTGACGAGCTCAGTGGACTAGGTGTAGGGTGGCCAGCAGGTGCACCCGGGCCTGCCCGGCCGCCGCTTTGGCGCAAATTCGTTGTTAACTTAGAGTGTATGAAACTTGTTTGAAACGACCGAACCCCACTGCGGCTTACAAGCCAGAGAACGCAATTTCGTATGACTGCGTAATCAACAAACAGTGCCCCACAACATGTCAGATGACCGTACACAACCAGATGCGCGAAGGCTTGCCATGACGCGTTGGCATGTGAAGCTGTACAAATCGTTACCTCTCTATTCGTCATCATCGTCCGAACCATCATCCCTGGCTCCCCCCTTTCTGATTGACCGCTTCTCTTCCGACGGCCCCTTCGCTTTCCTCCTGCTAGCACCATCCCCACCCAGACCGTCTGCAAAGATAACCCCAGTCCGTGCTAACCTCTCCTCCAAAACCTCGGTTCCGAAATCATCTGACCCGCCTAGCTCGTCAAACCCGACAACGTAGTCCTCTGCCTTGCCGTTCTTGATGATTGCAATCGTGGGAAGCATGAAGATCCGCAGCCGCTCGCAGAGGAAGGGGCTCTTCTCGGCGTCGAGCTTTACGAACTTGGTCTCGAGGTGCTCCTTTGCGAGAATGGACAGGTGCTTGTCTACAACCTGGAAAGATGAGTGGAAGAGACGGGCGTAAACTACTCCAAGTAGTCAAGGACGTCGATCTGAACAAGTTGAGAGTATTCTGAACAGTCGGAAACGTCAGCTGCGAGCAAACGTCTCTCCGAAAAGCAGAGATTTTCGTAAGCGCCTCCGTATTTCGGACACTGCAATCAGCGCCTCACAAGCAGAGAGGCTCGCGGAACGACTGACGCCAGTGACAGAGGTGCTTGCGAAAGAACCGCCTGGTCATGATGCCCAATCAGGCTTGCACCTGTGGATGCTCTTCAGAGATCTGCCAACGTCTATGGATTTCGCCAAGCTTGTCAGACCAGATGAATCCCTCGGATTGTTACACCCCTTTCTGCCTTCTAGAAAAGAGCTATCGCGTCCATTCTGAACATCTCCACTTCCGACCTCAGCATTAGCACTCCGACTCAACCGCTCTCTGAACGGGTCAACATCAGCAACTCCAATTCAGCCTTCGAAGCAGCAGACTGACTAGAATTCCAATAATCCAGCTTCAAGAAGCATCAGTAATCGAGCAATTGAGCGTGCACCCACCTTGCAAGGCCAGTTCTCCCTGTAGAAATGGCACACAACCCGCTCGCTCGACTTTGATTCGCTGAAGAAGTCCTTCTCAGTGGGGATCTCCCGATAGTCCCCGTGACCTTTTGCTGCCCACTCTTGTTTCTTTGCAGCCAGCCTTTTCATCTCCGCCAGCCGCCGCTCTCTTATCGCTTCTATGTCGTCCTCATCGAGTTTGTCCAGCCGGTCGAGCTGCGCGTCTAGGTGTTCTTCAACAGCTTTGGCAGCAGTGAGAACCTGGTTCTCAATCACCTGCACGAGAGAAATGGACAAAGGGTCTCAATGAAGGAGTAATCCACAGAGATGACCAGTCCAATCTGCTTGACTGTCTGAGGTGTTCGAGATCAATCCTACTGAGGGAACAAGCCCCTCGCTTCATCATCAGATCTAGCTTTGACATCAGATCTGGAGAATCAACAAGTAATCTACCCAGAAGAACGCATTCCAGTGCGTATAGAAGTGCACGAGATACCTAAGGACCAACTAGGAGCAGAGCCCAGTGAAGAGAGAGGCAATTGTAAGCCAAGCTCATGGGGTTCTTGGTAAGCCCCGATTATTCCAAGTTGGAAGTTCATGAGAAAGTTCCCTCCTTATACAGCGAGAGCTGGCCCTTTAGCCAAACAGTACTTACGTAACGAGCACGTTTCCTCTGATAACTTTCGCTGGTACATTCTGCTGCGGGGTGATTACATACGAGACTCCTAATCCAATCACACTTCAACTAAAGACAGAAACAAGCTGTCAAGCTTCAAGATGATTTTGAAACCCGTTAACAGAGGAGTGAGTATGCTGAGTGAGAGCTATTTCTGCCTATTTGCAAGCTAGAAGAGGTGGTTCGAATCTCAGGCAAAATGTATATAGGATAGACAGTTGTCCAACAAAACTTTTTCGACGGCCACAACTGAGAAGGTGAGCAACAAGCATCAAGTGGACAAGTATTACCAGATTCACTTGTGAATGAAGCTGAGTCGATGCTCCATGCCTGAGATCTCTGAAGACCGTATCAGTATGACATAACGATCTGTGCTGATACAAAAGAAATCTTTTGAACTCGAATGTGGGCAGCTCGGGCTTGAGCTCAAGCCGTTTTCGCGGGTGGTTGCAAGAAGTCGAGAAGGAAAATAGGCCCGTTGTTTCAACGCCTTTGACAAAAGTACCAGATTGTGATTCTCATGCCCATGAAAGATCAGTCACAATAACCTGGAAGTGCTGAGCAATTGCAACTTTGACTGTGTCAAGCTGGCAGAGCTGGAGTGTGGGCTTCTTCCATCCATTGCACGGTGGGCCTAAATAGCTAAGTTTATCCGCCAGAGTGGCAAAGACAATGCTCTCAATCCTCTTGGGCAATCTTGACGGAGGAGAAGCAGATTTAAGCTGAAGCAGGTTCAGGTTGCGCAATCAGAGCCTGCGTCCAGAAAGCAACCAAAGGGGGAGCTTCTCCTGAGAACATTTAGACTCTAGCCTTCATATCCAAAAGAAAAAGTACAAGCTGGTCCACTGGACTTGATCATGAAGAGCAGACCCTAGGTTTGACTGCCCCCAACTGCAGGTCACTAGCAAGAGCAGCCCTTTATGCAAGAAAGAGCCTTTAATTGAAAGAATTAGGTTCATTGTCACAGCAGCTCACCTGCTGCATGATTGCAGCTGGCATGTCCGCCATGCTTCCTCGTCCTGCTCCTCTTTGTGCTGAACACCCAGTGACTCTAAAGAATGTAGGTTCACCAGAAAGAGCTCTGAGTTAAGCTCTGAGTTCAGCTAGGACAAAGCAGAACTCTCTAAGGTAAAGCAATCTGCAAGCTCCTTGCTGAAGTAGTTGAAGGAACTTGTGAAGCAAACCTTAGATGGGGCATCGATTGGTAGCTTGATGAAACAACTACCTTCACGCAGCTCCCACAATTTTGAGCTTGAATCCTTGGCGCTCGCCACACTGAGAAACAGAGTGTCTTCCTTGTACATTCAATGACCTTGGACCTTGGTACAGGCTTGTTTTCAAATCGTCAACGAAGAAAGAAATGAAGGAATCAAGTATTATCACGGAAGGATCAAGCAGACGACCACCACGTACTTTCACTGTCAATGTCGGCGTTTTGGCGCCATCACCTGTTCATGACAAGCTTCCAGCAATTCTGAATTGCGCCACAATTGCTTGGTCCGACCACCCACCGGGCAACTTCCAGGGCCATTTCATACTTAGCAAACTACTAGTCGGAGTTACATACCGGGCATATTCATACAAGCTTGAAAATACGAAAGTGGACATATTGCGTCTTCTCCTAAGCTGAATTCCCCTAAGCCATATAGCCGATATCAACAGCATATAACAACGTCAGCCTATACGATCGATTTTCCGAGAACTGCAGACACTAGTGCGGGCTTGGTCGCAGGTGTATGTGAGCAGAGGGTATATATTTTGCCCCCTGTTTTCTGTATACGTGGCCAGCCCCTATGACCTGACAGTTAGAACGATGGAAACCCTGCAGGGTTTAGAAAATTCATCTAGGCGGCCGCGCAAAGCCGCCCCGGCCGGCCGCACAAG
>DF237709.1:0-35589 GCA_000708835.1 Klebsormidium nitens | reverse complement strand
CCCCTTTGTTTCATGCAGATGCGGCCCTGGTTCTGCAACCCCTAGTCTTTACCCCCATCACGACGTCAGCCGGCCAACAAAATGACGTCACCCTCCAGCTCTTCAACGGGGGCGCCGACGCATACCTCGTGTCCGCGTCCTTTATAGGGCCCCAGGGAACGGCTGGCTTTCCAGCCGTTCGCGGAGGCCCTGTTATCAACGGCTTCGTCAACGTCAGCTTTGCGCTGACTTTGGCAGGGGCATACACTCTCTCTGCGACGGTCTACACCCAGGGGCAGACGGTTAGCTTAACCAACGGGCTTAACCCTGCGGTTATTGTAACCCCAGGAGATGCGGTTTCGGCTCAGTCACGGGTTTTGGGTCTGGAGCCCGGGGGAGAGCTGGTGGTTGGAATGGGGGCTAACTTCACGGTGCTCTTGGTTGACAGATTTGACAATATGGTTACGCCAAACCCTGCCCTCAACCCCACGGTTAGCGCTACGTTCCTGGACTCCAACCAGGTGTCAACTCCCGCCCAATTCACCGCTACAGGGCTCCTCTTCCAGCAAAATGGAACCCAAACCTTACCCGTTAGCTTAACCCAGATTGGGGTCGCTTCCCTCATCTCGTTCCCCACCCCCCCAAACGTGGGCACAGTCACAATCTCCGTGACTCTCTCCGGCATCCCCCTTCCTGGCAGTCCCTTTTTCGTCTCCACAATTCCTGGGCCCCCATCCCCCCAGAAAAGCACTCTCTCAGGAGCGGGCCTTTCCGGAGCAGTGGCGGGGGTCCCAGCTGAGGTAATGTTTACCCCCCGGGACGAACATGGTAACCCGGCGGGGTTAGCGGGGGGATTAGTGACGGCCGCCCTAACACCGGCAGGAAACGGCTCTGCGGCAAGCCTGGCGCCGGGTTTTGGCAATGGTGACGTCAGCGATATGGTCGCGTCAGCCGGGGGGGTGGCAAGCGGACCCAACGTGCAGCCCGGAGTAACTGTGGGTTCTCCCTCGTCTCTCTTATGATTGTTCCTCTGTATGTATGTATGCGACCATCTGCTGTCAAGTACTTCGATCTTCAGTCTTGAGATATAAATTCTGGCCACAAGCAGCTCGTCAGTGGAACCTGCCGACTGGCATAAGCAATCACAAAATGTTGCGCTCTGGAGTAAGTCTTCACGCTTCCGTGTCTGCATTCGACAATGAACCATGGAGCGCTTTCCACCGAAGACCACTTAATGAAAAGAAGTGCTCAGAGGCACGCCTCCTACTCCCTTCCGCCTTAGTGCGGTAAGCCAGGTTCAATTTCTGCAGTCTCCATCTGACCAGCTGCTTCATACTGATTAGTAGTTTATATGGTAACGAATCTGAACAGTGACATCAAGCTTCCAACGTTACGCCGCTCTTGTTGCAAAACGCTGTCAATCGAGCAGTCCATTGTTCACGGCATGGGCGAGTTCAGGATTCGCGTGCCACTTCGGAATTCAGGTGTAGCGAACAGAAGTTGTTTGTCGACCATGTTGATGGGACGTACTGAAACCGATGTGTCTCGTTGTTTGTTCGAAAAAGATGCTGAGGTCCTCAATCAGCGAATCGCGAGCCTGTTTCGATGTGACCATCGCTTCCATTTCCATGTTACAAGTTTCTGTCTTTGCATGTCTCGAGCTCAGTGTATTGAAATGTCGGTCATCCTACGCACTTATACAAAGCGGCTTTATCAGCTGCCAGTTCCGACAAAGAAGCCGCGATCTGGTTCGGGTCTCAAATATTCCAGATTCGCAACACCTTCACAAGAATATCTCTCATTCGACTAGTGCAGACTCTCGCCACATGAATGCTCATACGGGAACTTACTGGTTTCTTTTCTTTCAGGTCACTGCGAACCCCGACGGAACCTACAGCCTCAAGTACACGTCAGCAACGGTCGGGCCGTACAGTCTTTCCGTTCTTATCGACGGTCAGCCAATTGGATCCCCAACTGTGGTGACAGCAGTTGCCGCAAACGGTCCGTTCTCTGCGGAACGCTCGTTTGTGCAAGGACTGAAGGTGGGTCTCATCTTCTTTGCTCATCCTTAGTTGACTTGTCGTTCCCCCGTGTCCCAAATCTCTTTTGGCAATCCTCCAGTTCGGGAATTTGTCTGCAGATTGGGTCCCGGGTTGCTGTGACAGCAGTTGCCGCAAATGGTCCGTTCTCTGCGGAACGCTCCTTTGTGCAAGGGCTCACGGTGGGTTCTATGTTTTGCCCTTCCCTATCTGTCTTGTCGTTCTTCCGTGTGGCTCGTTTGTTTTCGAATTCCCTCAGCTCTTTGACCGTTGAATCAACGTGGAACTGGTTTCCGGTTATTGTGACAGCGCTTTCTTGCGAATCGTCCATTCCTGAGGAGCGCTCGTTTCTGCGAGGACTTCAGGTAGGTCGTCTATTCTTCGCCCTTCTCTGGTTGTCTTCGTCGTTCTCCTGTTTGGCTTATCCGTTTTGACATTTCCCTTAGCTCCGTAGTCCGTGAATGAAGCTGCTAGCAGAATGGAACCTAATTGGTTTCGAATCGTGACTTCGCTTGGTGCGAACGGTCCGTTCTCTGCGCAGCGTGTCTTGTGCAAGACTGAAGGTGCGTCTTCTCTTCTTCGTCGTTACCTACTCGTCTTCGTTCTCTCTGGGCTTCGTTTTTGGTACACTCAGTTGCTCGATCCGTGCTGAGAGTATGCACTTACGTAAAGGTCAACAAGTGAAAGGACTGAAGGCGGGTTCATCCTGTCTCGCCCCTTCTCTTTGCTTTTAGATCTTGTGTATCTCTCTTTCTGGGCTTTCTCTTTCTACCTATTAGCTACTTCTTCTATGTTGCTCATGTTTCGTTCTTCGCCGGAGGTTAATCTGTCTGCTAATCCACCTTTTCCGCTCTTGCTTCTTTCAAGTCTGTTGGGGCTCCGCGCTTCCAAATTCTTTCCAATGCTCGTCCTCTATTCTTCGTTCCATGGTTTATGTGAAAATGTCCGAAAAAGGTGAGGCGTCAGCTTATGCTCCTGCTCCATTCATCAAATTCAGATCGAGTTGTACCGAGAGAGAACTTCCGTTCTGGAGATTCGCCACTCTGACCTTCTGCTTTTTTCCCTCGCGTAGCAATTGTCCTTGAAGTCCAATGCTCTTAGAATGACTTCCGAAGGCCAGAAGAACATCGAGGAAAGATCACTCCAGCTTCGCACCAGTTTTTCGACATCGAACGCATGCTTGTCCCACTAGGGCTCTCTTTTGTACCAATCGACGCATCTGGTTAGTCGATTAGAAAACTTCGGTGCAGGAACGACGAGACAAATCAAACGTTGTCGATGCAAAAGTTAAAGCAGGTCTTCGCCATCACTGACCGTCCCCTTCCGCTCTTGCAGGCAACGCCAGCCGGCCGGAACTCCTCCTTCCAGATCGTGGCCGTTGATTCCGCCGGCCGCCAACTGACTGATGTCACCCTCCCGTCCGCCGGTTTCTCCGTCACCTTCTCCCGTGATGACGTCACTCTTCCGCCCATCAAAGCCCTCCCGACCGGAACCGGAGGCCTCTTCACGGTCCCTTACACTCTGACAGGCGCCGGGGTTTACAGCGTTTCCATTTCGACCGGACATGTAACGCTCCCCAGCCCCGCGGGGTTGAACGTTACCGCGCCCCTGCAGCTGACGGTGTGGCCGGGGCCTCCGAGCGAGGTGACGTCCTTGGTGACGGCAGCGAACGGTACGTACCGGGCAGGAGACGTAGTGTTGGCTCGGGTGGCGGTGCGTGACGTCAACAACATCTCTCAGGTAAGGACCGACTATCATACGAGGCTCCCTACCCTCTTTCGCGGCCGGAGGCAGAATCGCTCAGTCAGTACGCACGCTTCTGGGGCTTTGACACAATCTGCTTTTGTACTCCGAGTGGGCAGGATGTGTCAAGACGAAAGTTCGGGAACGCAGCGACGCCCTCACTCTGGTTACCAGAAGGCGTCGTCAGCAAAGTGTAGGATACGCATTTGCAGCTGGTGGGGAGCTTTAAATGCCAAGCCCATTGGACGATCTGGAGGTCTCAACTTGGGGGCTGCCCCCATCGATCGACGGTCCCGAACGTATTTCTGCCGGGTCGATGAGCGTGCCTTTTGACTGCGCTCCTCTTTACAAGGCCGCTTAGTTTAGCAAACGGCACTAACGGGTCAACTCCCTTCACTTCATGAAAGACTGTCGAGAAGTTGGGTCACTTCAAACCTGCATGGCAATAACAACCGTTTCAAGTTTGCAGTAAGGTATGGCCGCTGAATGAAGGCGCCCGCTTTTGTAGCCGGGAGGGCTTTTGACCTATGCATATGAGAGTGGCCAGTTGGCTTATCTGAACCAATCTTGTGAAGCATACATTTGATGAGTATAAGGGGTTTCGCGGCGGGAAGCTACCAGGCTTTTTCCATATATTGCAGCCGCGTTCACTAGTTTTCCTGATTTCAGAATCGGCGCTTCGAGACTCTTTTCTGGAATTGGAATCAGTCTCCTTCGAGTTTTGATCAGATCGCCTTCCACTTTCCTCTGTATCGCGAAACTAAGGTCGATTGCGACTTGGTGATTCATATGCGTTCCCTGACGGCAGCACTGGTTGCTTCGGCCTTTTACCTGCTCGCAGGAGTTCGACCATTCTCAGATACGCCGTCCAATGTGTACATTGAGATCCGTCGTTCTTGTTTAGACACAGTGAACCGCCAAAGCTTTCTTTCCAGCTTCAATTCCGACCATCCTTCTTGACGAGCCTTCTCCAAGAAAGACGACCCTGTAATTCTTTGCCCGTTTCAATCCTGTTCAGCAACTGCATACTTGTCCCTCTTTTTCTCTTCACAGGTGTACCGCACGCCAGGCTTCTCTTCCGCCCCCTACCGATTCTCAATCACCGCCTCCCCAGTCCCGGGGTGTTCTTTAGAATCGGCCTCAGACGTCGGCCCTTTCCCGGTCACCTTCGATAGCGCTTCCAACGTCTTCACTTCCCAGCTCCGCATTCAAACCGCCGGGCAATACGTTCTCCAAGGCGCGCTCAACGGCGTTCCGTTCCGCTCGGGTTCCGCTCCGCTTGTCTCCGTGTCCGCCGGCGACGTGAACCTGGCAAAGACGGCGGTTTCGAGGCTCGGGGCGTCTCTAGTTGCGGGCTTGACGTCAGCGGTTCGAGTGAACCTTACGGACCAATGGGGCAACCCGGACGTTCCCCCAGGAGTCAACTGTTCTGTGACGATTCGGACCGTCTCCGGGGCCACTTCCGCTGCCGAGTGCGTCCGTTCCGCCGGCTGTGGGCTTCCGTTCTGCCAGCGGATCTCGGCCGGATGCTACTTCACGGCGAACCTGACCGTTTCCGAAGCGGGCCCCGTTTTGGTCGATGTGCTCGTGGACTCAGTCCCGGTTGTTAACGGGGGAATGGCGACGACGGTCGTTGCGGGGCCTCCCGCCGCAAAAGCTTCCGTCGCTTCTTTTAGCGTCGGGCCTTTGGCGCAAGTAACGGCGGGGAGTAGCGTAGACCTTGCTGTAACGCTCAGAGACGCGTTCAACAACAGCGTTACGACCGGGGCGGCCTCTGCTGACGTCATCTTGGAGGCGACCTTGAGCAACAACGGGTGTGCGACAGTGGAGAGAATTAACACCGTCGAAGGCGGGTCGTTTTCCGAGGGCGTTGTGGCGTATTCAGACCGGCCGACCAAACCGGGGAACTTGACACTGCGCATGCTGGTCGCCGGAGAGGAAGTACCTGGGTCCAAAATTGTAGTGTCAATTCTTCCGGGGCCGACGTCTGCTGCGAAGTCTGACGCCAGTGGGGCGGGCATTTACACCGCAATTGCCGAAGTATCGACTTCGTTCACGGTCCAGTTAAGGGACCGGTTCGGAAACCCGGGGAGTCAACCCGGTGACAGTGTGAATGCGTCCTTCCTTCCTGTCCTCGGCTCTCCCCACCCGGTTCTTTCCCCCATGGAAAACCTGGACTCCGGCGCATACCGCGTCGGCTACACCGCTTCCGCCCCAGGGACGTATGTCGTCAACTTAACTGTGACGTCAGCAAACGGCACGGCGCAGGCAATCGCGGGTAGCCCGTTCGCGGTGACGGTTAGACGGGGCCCTGCCGTTGCTAACCTGAGCAGCGTCTCCGTTCTCGATCTTGTCCAAATGGCGCGTGGTCCCCCGGTGCTTTCTACCGGGCACTCGTACCAGCTCGCCATAACCCTATGTGACGTCAGGGGGATCCCCGGTCCGGGCCAAGGAGTGCCCGGCGAACCCGCGCTTAGCTTCGAGGCTTACCCGGAGCCGGTTAACCAAACCGGGGGCTTAACCCCAGCCTCCGAAACCTCCATTGTGGACTTTGGGAACGGGACCGTTCTCGCCCGGTTCGTACCGTACCGGGCGCTTCTGTACAGTCTCGTGGTGCAACTAGGGGGCGTAGATGTGCCCGGGGGGAGGATGGTCGTCAACGTGACGCAGGGCCACGTGGCGTTCGATCAGACCGTCGTGTATGCGGCAGCGAATGGAGAGCCGTTGATCGCTAGCAACTCGTTTGAGGTGGGGCTGCGCTTCTCTTACTCGCTACTTATGTTTCAATGGAACATGCGAGAGGCGACGTAAAGTCATACCTCCTAGAAAGAAGCAGAGCTGAGGGCTTCCCCATTCAGGGTTTCCAGATTGTTTGAAGCTGGCTTGCGCATTGATCGTTGAGTTGATACAGTTATGCGTTTTTGATCTCATTCAGAGATATCTGGCTCCATCTGCTAAAACTTCCGACGTCCACTTCCTTTTAGTCGCGAGAGCTTCCATCCCGGAAACTGTATTTTCGCTCTTTCGAAAGTGTGTCAAACCTCTTTGAACCCTCCTGTCTCAAAGATTCGGATTACTTTGGGCAACAACGAATACTACAAAGGAAAGCGCTTCTTCATGTATGTCGTAAAGGCAGTCGTCGTTCTTATCGTTGCGCATCTTTTGGTCACGCCGTTTGCCAGTGGTTCATTCCTGTGGGCCATATAACGAGAAACGCTCTCAGTTTGACCCATTGCACGATAACTTGTCCCTCTCAGATCCCTTCGTTACTGGATAATGGAGTCCCCGGGACCAAAAGCCAACCAGTCACAAGGCGTGTTCTGTTAAACTTTCGATCGAAGCTGCAGAAAGCGAAGCAGGAAAACAGCGGCAAGACAACTCCGCGGGTTATTCTGGCCTTAACCTTTTCTTTCTTCGCAGGTCGCTGTAAACAAAGCGCGAGACGCATCTGGTTCCCCGGTCAACAGCAACGAAAATATGATACAGAAAGTTCTGTATCTTGAAGTCGTTTTCAAGCAAGAGGCTTCAGGTTTCATTGTCCACCTTCGATGAACGGTGGCCAATACGAAGAGATAGATCTTGGTCCTAATAGAAGTGTGTTCCATTTCAGGTTGCTGTCATCGAAACCCGGGACGCATTCGGTTCCCCGGTCAACAACAACGGCTTTCCGCTCGCGCCAATCCAAGCCGGAATCTCCGCCACTTTCTTCCCCGAAGACTTCCCCGTGCACTCATTCTCCAACCCTCTAGACGTCCGCTTCGATCCGCCCAGCGGAAAGTACTTCGCCAACTTCGCCGTGACGAAAGCCGGCGTTCTGTTCACGGAGGTCAACGGAACGAGCGGAAACGGACTGGCTGGGAACGGTCTGGTCCGTCAGGCGGTAACGGCGGGGCCGGTGGATCCGGCGACGTCGCTCGCGTGGGGCGCGGGTTTGGCGAGGGTTTTGGTGGGAGGCCGGGGGCGCTTCACTTTGCTGGTGAGCTGCCTCTCGAAACGCCTTCCTGACCATTTCAAACAAGATTCTAGTCACAAAGACAACGGAAATCATAAAAGGTAGAATCTTCGACGAACCTGTAGTCGGACCAACGTACGAAGAGGCTTTCGGTCGCGAGCTAGCGATTTCCTGTTTGTGTCCAAACTTCCATACATCTTCTTGGGCTCTTGTTGACTCGTCAGAACGTGGTCGTACGTTTTAACACTTGAAGGTTGAAGATCTCCTATGCTGGCGTGTAAGGTACTGTGTCAGCTCCAATCCACGTTAATCGGTATGGACAGACTGCCTTTCCGGAGCGCATTCGCTGTGGAGCTCCTTTTCTCGTGAGTCTCAGCCGCAAAGGACGGCAGAAACGGGGTCGAAGATGTTTCTGCGAGCAACCTTTTACGCACTTGAGGCTAGCTTCAGTGAAGCCGAGAGGCTGGTCTAAACTGCTTACTTCGAAAGCTCGATAACTTTTCCCAATATGCATCGGAAATATCTGGTTCCCAAGTCAGTTTCAATGCGAAGACTTGACCTCGGGTGGCCCTTGAGCTTTGTAATTTGTGCTTTGGAAAGAGCCCCGCCTTCGTCTGTAACAACCTTTGAAGCTTTTAAGAAACGGGGCTGTACGGCCCAAGACTCGACCGCAGCTCGTACAAGCAAGGCCTGTTGAAGCGACGTTCTGCTTCGACCACAATAGCGGCCCGGAAACGGAATTTTCGTATGCTCGTTTCGTTTAGCTCCGTTAGCACGAAAATGGCTTTGGTCACGGCTAGTGCTGCCATGTAAGGAAGCGGCTCAACGCCCCAGCTCGAGATTTTGATTGCTCTCCAGGTCCTCTTTACTGGCCTTGAAGTCCTCGTCATTTGAGCTGGAACCAAACGGCTGAAAGTTCCTTCGAGCACTGGATACCGCTTGTACTTGCTTCTAACCAGATGCTTTGCTTCTTCTGTAGGGCTATGACACTTTCGGCAACAAGGCGCTTCTCGACCCATTCAACGTCACGATCGCCTTCACGAACGCAACGACTAACGCCCCCCTCAAAACCGTCTCCCTCGAAGGCGTCCCGGTTTCCTCCCCCGATCGCACGTCCCTTTCCTTCGCCTACACTGTTTCTCCCTCCATTCAACCAGGTCAGCAGTTCAAAATCACCGCCCATATAAACTCCCGATTAGTGGGCGGTAGCCCGTCAACAGTAACGGTGACGGACCCGGCAACGGTCGGGCCCCCGGTTGCTGACCTCAGCCTAGCCGAGGGCCCGGGACTTTCTCCAGGACCAGTCGGGGACTCGACCTGGTTCGACGTAACGCTAGTCGACCAGAACGGCACGCCGTTACTGAACGGCAACGGCCCTGACGCCGTCAGCTTTTCCATGGCGCAGCCTGACGGCCCGGCCGCCTTCGCCAACCGGGCGTGCCCGGTAGAAGCGAACGGTACGTACCGGTGCAGCTTCGTGCGGGGCGTGAACGGAACCGGGGGGTACGAGTTGGACGTCCAACTGCTGGGGGGGGGTCAAATCACGGGGCCGGGAGGGGGGGTGCTGGTGACCGGCGCGTATTCCGGCCCTTCGGTGGCGGAACGAACCGTTCTTTCGGCGAACGTTTCGAGCGTTCCGGCCGGAAGCGGAATGGCGATTTCGGTCGGGCCTCGTGATGCGGAAGGCAACCCGCAGGACTCTATGCTCCAAGCCCTGGACGAGCTCACGGTGACTGTAACGGGGCCCGGAAAGGCGGTCGCTTCTGTTGCGTCCGTTGTTAGAGTCCAGCCGAGCGGTCTCCCGTCCGTTTCGTTCCTCGTCACCGTTCAGGCGACCATAGCGGGCCTCTACACCCTTCGTGGGTCGCTCAAAAGCGGCGGGCTCGTGGACGTTGTGCCCCCCCTCTCCTGGAACGTTACGTCGGCCCCTGCTGACGTCACCCAGACGACCGTCCTCGGGAGCGGGCTGGCCTCCGCCTTCGCCGGCGAATACACCGAGGTGCTTATCATAGCCCGGGACGCTTATGGCAACTCCGCCGCGCCCCCCACCAACGTCTCCCTCGGCGTTTTCCCTTCAGCCGCGGCAACGTCGATAGCCTATGACGAAGCCCGTAAGGTATGGGTCGGGAGCTACCTGCCTTCAGGGACTGGCGCGGGCTTACTTTCCTTTGAGATCGACGGCCAACCGTTCACAATCCCCGGCTACGGAGGCACGTGGGTCCAGGCTGGCAGCGTCGCGGCCAATCAGAGCACGGCGTTCGGTCCCGGGGTCGGCAGAGACGAAGCCGGGGGATCCCTCCCCGCTTTGCTCCTTTCTAGCACAGCCCAATTCAAAATCCTGGCGACAGATGCCTTTGGAAACCCAGTCGGTAGGGGCGGCGCCGTTTTCGACGTCACAATCTCGACCGCTGACGTCGGCAGCCCTGCCACGTGGCGAGCGACTGGGGTCGCCGACAACGGGGATGGCACCTATGACGTCAGCTTCCGGACGCCTCCGAGAGTGGGGCAGCTGAGGGTGTCCGTTTCGCGGGGCGGCGAGCAGATCCGCGGTTCGCCGTTCGCTGTGAGCGTGACAGGTGGCGCCGTCAGCTTCAACCGGAGCGTGGTCCGTTTCCCGGGCAGATCGGACGCCTCTGACGTCACTCTGACGTCACCAGTGGCTCCGGCAGGGGCGCCGCTGGGGCTCTCCGTGCAGCTCGTGCACGGTTCCGGCCGGAACACGACTGACACCGGAAACGGAACGGCGATAGCGTATGCCGTGCTGGCGTCGGACGGAGGCACTTATGCGGGCGCCCAGTTGGCGGAAGTGGGCGGGGGGCTCTACCGGGCAAACTTCACGGTGTTAAAACCGGGGCCCTTCCAAGTAAAGCTTATGCGCAACGGCGAGGCGCTTATATTCGCCGGTTATGCCTCCTTTGGACCTGCTGACGTGGCACGGAGCTCCGTGGTTGGGCCGTCGTCCCTGACGGTGACAGCTGGCGCGATCGCAGCGGTCGAGATCCTGGCCGTTGATTCCAACGGCAACCTCGTGGATGACGACACGTTGACCGTCTTCACCGCGGCCGTAAGCAGCGGCAACGGCGCGGCTCCTATGCCCCTCGGCGCATCGCCTATCCCCAACGGGACGTTCGCGCAAAACGGGCGGTTCGTACTGCCGCTCCGGTTCATGTCTACTGGGCAGTTTACCGTGCTGATACAGCTGGCCGGGCAGACTGTTTCGAACGGTCGGTTGGACGTGCAAGTGGTCCCCGGAGAATTGGACCCGGGGCGGAGTTCCCTGGACTGGAACGGCAAGCCGTATCTGGTTGCGGGGAATTCGGAGCGACTGACCATCTATCTCAAGGTCAGTCATTTTTGAGACTTCGAATTGTTTGCATTTACAGCGACTTCAGCGATTGATGGGACGATGATTCTTTTCTCTTGCTGTTTGGCTCTTTGAACCGAGCATCTCGCTCACAGGGAGCGTCGGGGACTTGGCACTTCCTTTCCAGCACTTGAAACTCGTACCTTGGTGGGTCTTTCTGTCCATCTTACTAAAAGGCGCGACAGAGCGACTGCTTGTTAGTCATCCTGTGTCCTGCACCGTTGAAGAGAAGCTAGAGGCGTTTTTCATTCTGAACCGAACGGTCAGATTGCTTTTGATACATGCTCCTCTGATTGTTCCTGTGGACAGTAATCACCTGCTTGTATTGTGTTCGGTTCGTGTACTTCGCCCTCAAACCACGCGCTTTGCGCACGAAGAGTTGGAAAGCTTCGTGCGCCGACTTCGCTACTACCTTCAAACGGGAGCTTGGGCATCTTCGACTGATTCAACGCAGGTTGCTCTAGACGATCAAACCTGCTTGAAACTCAAAAGGTGGCACACTTTCTGTCACTAGAGATGCAGTGTTACGGAAGCGCACAAGCCGTTTATGATCTCGTACTCGGGATTTCTGCAGGACTCGTTCGGCAACGCCCTCGCCCCGACGACCACCCTCCTCCCCTCTCTTTCCATTCTCCATTACAACCACACGACCCACCAGAGAATTCTGATCCCAGTTCCAAACCCCACCCTAACCCCGACGGTCAACGGCTCTGGTTACTCGGTAACTTTCGCCCCCCCCACTTCCGGTATCCTCCGGGTCTCGCTACCTGTCGCCAGTTCAGACGTCAGCCCCCAGCAGATCGCTGACGTCACGACGGGGAAGCCGTTCGAGATCGCTGTCGAGGCGGGTTACTTCGACCCAAACCAGGGTGTGGCTTTCGGTCCGGCCGTCGATTCCGGTGCCGTGGGCGGAATTCTGTCGTACTTCTTCGTCCAGGCAAGCGACTCTCAGGGGAATACCGTCAACACCCTGCAGCTCGCTTCTCTAGTTGCGACAATTACCACTCCTGGGGCCACCGTTACTGGTAACGCGACCGTTCTTCCTCTTCCGGGGGGGCTGGTCCGGGTGGATTTTCTCCCCCCCGAAACGAGCGGAAACGTCACCCTGGCGGCGTCGGTCAACTCTGACGGGAAGGCGTTCACATCGGCGCCCGTCAGCCTTACCGTCTGGGCTTCTGCCAGCAATGTGAATACGTCCACGTCTGTGGCGGTTGATTCTACCGGGCAGGATATAACCGATATTCTTGTCGGCCTACCAGTCGGTTCTGGTCCTACCAGGCTGTTTATCGTGGCAAGAGACGCCCAGTCGCGTGACGTTCCCTTCTCCCCAGCTCCGTTCACGGTGGAGTGCCACGTGGCCGGTCTGGGTCCGGCGGATTTCATTGTTCAGACGGCTGGAAACGACTCCGGGCGGACGGCCGTGGGTGTGAGTATAAGCGTGCGGCGGGCGGGGCGCTATGGGGTTAGCTACGCGGTTAATGGCGGGGCGGTTAAGAACTTTACACTTGAGGTCCCTCCAGGTGAGTCCAAGTCGCAAGGTTTCAGATTCCTAAAACCATATACGGGAAACCGGTCCTTTGTGATCGTTGTCTGGTCGTCCTTGCGACACGAAGTTTGTACATCCCGACTATTGCTGTAAGTCGGAATGCTTTCAGCTAACAACAAGGAAAAGATTGACGACGTTTTTATGGAAACCTTTGATTTTGCAGCGGATGGGACAAACCACAAGAGAACTCTAATTAACCGAATGATCTTTCCTACTTGACACCTGTAAGCGGATTAAAAAGGCGCCGTCGACCCCCTGAGCTTCTGTCCACACGACACTGCTTTCATCAAACGAACGTAAGGCCAGGGGAGAGAACATTACTTTTTCCCGCAGGCCCGCTCGATCCGTCATCAACGGTCCTTCTGGCGTCAGCGGAAGGGACCGCCGGAATGCCGCTGGCCTACACCGTGCGGCTGTACGACGGCAACGGAAACCTGCGGAACGCCACTCTCGACGGCCCGGATCCGCTGACGGTTCAATTCGTGCAGACAACTCCCCCTGACATGGCGCCGGTAAGCAGCCTTTTCGGTTGAGGCTCTCGGCTTCAAACCTTGTTTAGCTTCTCTCCAAGGCGCTGAGTATGGAACGATGTGGAGATTTTTATTAGCGACGGTCAGATGCCGAGATTGGAGACATGCTACCAAGTGCCGCTTACACTTCGGTCGTGCCCGAATTACATTCAGGCATTCTTGCGGCTTTCACTTTGTATCGTCAGCTTATCTTTGCCTGATTCGCCATCGTTTTGCCCTCAGGATTGTGCCGAGGCCCCCTTTGCCTGATCCCCCATTATCACAAATTGCTCAAATCACTGCTCTTGACTTAGTATGCGAAACGGGTTGATGTGAGGCCGTCTAATCTGCTTTCGCTTCTGTGATCGTAAAAGATACAACGGCAGACTTGATCTTCAGTCAACCTGCACGGATTCCTTGATTGGCTAGTAACATGTAACGGTGAATCAGCCAGCTTCGAGAACGTTCCAACTGTAGATGGGAGACTAGCATCTTCGGAACCCTGCGATAGGGTTATGAGAGCCTTCACTGCTTCAGAAAAGCTGTCGCAAGTCAGTTGGGCGAGATCAAAATCGCAAATGCACGCTCCGTGATGTTTGGACTTCAAGCGCCCTGATCAGACTCGTCCTCCTGCAGCCCTCTGCTGACGTCCCGACAGCGTCACCCGATGGTTCGTACCGGGGTGCGGTCCTGTCGACGCTGGCAGGAACCTTCCTGCTGCGGGTGACGTCACAGGGTGCCACTCTCGCACAACAGAACGTCACAATTGTCAGCGGTGAGCTTCTACTTCGTGGATGCAACTGCATTTGTCAGCTTTAAGTCGGCGCTATCAATTTGAACGCAGAGAATTACAAACGGGTACTGTGCCCGGTCGGCCTGGTCGACTCGATATGTTCAGTCTGCCTTGGCTCTATGCTTGAAAGCTGTGTCTGGGCAAGTGCGTCAATCTTTCAAAAGACCGTGCCTTCTCAACACTTCATCCGCTTATCTTCGTGGCTGTCAAAGTAGACTGCAATGCTTGGGAACCTGGGAACGTAAACAGATTCTGCGCCCCACAGTACAGAAAAGGCGAAAGCCGCCAAAATTCAGCCGAGAAACTAGACAATGACGTCCAAAGCTGTCCCCTTTCTTTATTCAGTGTTGTCGCTCGCTTGAGTCGATAGTAGATGTTATTTTCATTCTGCAGGACCATGCTGGTCGAGAGCCTCCACTTTTGGCCCCTGCGAAATCGAGCTAACATTCCGTTACTGCTTACGATGACCCAATGCAGAAGGTAGAAATTTCGGAGTTCTGCTTCACGAAAGCCAATCCAGGATTTATTCTCGCGAATCCGTCCGTTTCTATCGCCTTTGCGTCCTTACATGAACACGAGCGTCGAGGGTACCTTTCAGGGACGTCTTGTGGAAGCGACATGACAAGGAGGTCCCTTAGCGAAAACGATGTGCGGGATACTTTTCCCCAGCATCATGCCACGTGTCGCCTCCTTACAGGCCCCCTCAGCCCGGCCCACCTCGCCGTCGCAAACGTCAGCAAAACCGTCACTGCTGGCGTCAGCTCCACTTTCCCCATCCTCGCTTCAGACGAGTTTGGTAACCCGTACCAGCGCCCTGATCTGGGTTACACCGTAACCCTGACACGTGGCGCGTTTACTGCGAGCTTCCCCAGCGTTCCGCCACGTGGCGGCGACTTCTACCAGGGTCGGTTCGTCGTAACCGCCCCCGGTTTGTATAATCTGGCCGTAACCGACGACTCCACCGGTCTGGTCGTGCCTGGGAGCGTAACCCGGGTTAAGGTCGTACCGGGCGCCGCAGCAGCCGAGCCTACTTATCTTATGGGGTCCCCGGTTAGCTTGGTTGGGAACCGGGTTACTCTAACCTTGGTCGTGAGGGATGCGTTTGGTAACCCAACGTCGGCGGATCTCTCCAGCTTCAACGTCACGTTAATCACGCCAAAGGGGGCTGAGGCCGTTTCCGTCGTAGGGGGGCCGGCCGAGGGGGGAATCCTTAACCCCCAAGTCGAGGACACGTTGTCCCTCGGAGTTACACCCCCGGTTAGCGGTAACTACGTTTTGCGAGTAGCCGTCAACTCAACCGATGTCCGAGGGAGCCCTTTCGCGGTCACCGTCGGACCGCCCGCGCCGGTCCAGATCGCTGACGTCAGCACCGGTGCTTCCGGTTCTAGTCTGATCGTCAGCTTTGACAGCGCGACGCAGCAGGGGCTGTTGGGTTCCGCCTTGGGGGGGTCCTGCGCCGGGCTTTTTGCCCCCCCCGAACTGGCGGCGCTCGGTGCGGGAGCGGCGTGCTTTTGGAAAGATGAAAAGACCCTACGGATCGTGACCGGAGCTAATGTACCGAGCGGTCTTCTCGGTGCTTTCAACGGCTCTGACGCGCTTGACTTTCTTCCGGGGGCGATAACCGGGGTGGGGGCTTCTCTCCCGCGCACTGTATGCCCCATCCTGGCGACTCAGTTAACCACCCCGGCTTCCTTAACCCCGTCCCTAACCGCCCCGGGTAACGTGGGGGTCTGCCACGGCTTCACCCTCGACGCTTCTGGCGCGCGAGGGGCCTTCAACCCGACGCTTTCGTTTGTTTTCGGCGTCCAGTCCCAGGCGAATACAGAGGCGGTGGTCGCCCTTTTTGCCGCCCACGATTCCTCCCAACCGGTGGTCCATCTTCCGGCCGGAACCCTGGTTCCTGGGGCGGTTTACACCTTCTCGGTTAGCGTAACCGACCCCTTCGGCGCTTCCGGCGTGGCTACGACGACCATGATCTCGAGCGCCGCCCCCATTCCGCTCGTCACCATCTCCGTTCCGCCGGGCCCTAGCGGATTCCGGCGGAAGGTGGTCGCCTCGAACCGGAACCTGGTTATCGAGTCGACCATCGCGCTCCCAGACCTAACCTGCCTCAACACCACCCCGGGGTTCAATGGCACTCTTGGGAACCCGCCTCGGTTAGTGTTAACCTGGACCCAGTTTTCAGGGCCGGTTCTTAACGCTTCCCTCCTAGCCGCTCAGACGACCCCCACCCTTTCCCTTCCCTTGGGCACTCTAGCAGCGGGTCCGGGTTACGGCATCCGGTTAACCGCGATAACCCCCGGTTACCCAGAGCTAACCGTCTCAGACACAGTGGAGGTAATGGTCGGACTTCCCGCTTTAGCAGAGCTGCAGTTTAGCAGAGGGGTTATTCAAACCCTCCCTGCAGACCAGCCGCTAAACCTATCCCTCAACCCGGTCCAAACCGAGGCGACTCCCCTTGTCCGCTACACCTGGAGCTGCGAGGTTCTGTCCGGTTCCGTTGTGAGCTGCCCGGATTCCGTTCAGGCTCTCTTGACGGTCAGCAACGAAACTCTCCTTGTGCCAGCTGGCGCGCTCCCAGTGGGCGGGTACCTCTTCCACGTGGCAGTTTCTCGTGAGGCACTGACCCTCCGGGGGGTTACGGTTAACGCAGTGGAAACTCAGGAGCTGAGTGCTATGGTTTACATCGTCGAAGCTGGGCAGCCGTCTGCTCAAGTGGCGGTTTTCGACGGTTCGGAAGCGTCCGTCCTGGAGTGTTCCGCTCAGAGGAATGGAACGGAGGTGGCCGGAGCGAAGTACACGTGGCAGCAGACGAGTGGCGGGAGTCTGGGTAATTTGGCGAACAAAACGACATGTAAGTGACCCGCGGGCATTTCTTAAGTTTCGAGGAGATTATATCTTCAATCTAAGCTGCGCCGGTTGAACTTTCAACGACTTCGTTTGCCCAGTTTGCGCTGCCTTTCACACTCCAGTCTTTTGCCATCGGGACTCAAAAGAGAACGACTACCACTGAGAGCCTTGCTTCCAAGTCGGAGACTGCTTTGCGATCGAGCTCGTCGAACAATATATTCCACAACTTCATGTAAGAACAGTTCCTGACCTGACTTTTAGTAGTCGTGCGGCTGAAATAACGTCTTCTTCCTAACTAGTACACAAGATAGCGCAATAGAGCTGAAGCAGGCGAAAGGACGAGCAGTATAGTTGACGATCAAGGCCTTCGAACACAATTGCTTCCCTTTTTACCATGTGAACTACCTCGATTCGGATTTTCCGGATACGTTGAGGAGCACGGCACTTCAAGGCAAGCGGTTTCGGATCCGGTGTTCGTCGGATGTAGTTCTCTGCTCAAAATTGGAGTTCTGGCCCATCGCACTTGATTTGCACTTGGCCCGTCGCAAGTAAAGCTGAACGACCAATCAAACCCTAAGAAACGCAAATCGTTGTTTCACAAATAGACAAACCCCGTTCGCCTTCAAACGGTCTCTCTTTACAGCTGGCGGCCGTTCATTGGTCCTTCCAAAGTCCGCCCTCGCCCCCTACAGCAAGCCCCGGTTCCTCTGCACCGTCACAGTTCACGGACAAACCTCGCTCACAACCGGGGGGGTGGTAATTCCGGGCCCGTTACCCCCCTTCAACGGCGGACTCTTAGTCGCGCCTGTCGGGGGATCCCCCCGGGGCTTCGTCTTCGCTCTAACCGCCTCTGGCTGGCTGACCCACGCCCCCGACCCGTCGCTGACGTACGTCTACTCCTACCGGCCGGCGATCGTGACGTCAGCGGGCGGCGATCCCCTGCCGCTGACGTCAGCCACCGCGGCGACAAGTGTCACCGTCCTGCTGCCGCCTGGGGTGTTCTTCGTCTCGGTTAGAGTGACCGGTACGGACCGGAGCAGCGCGATTTACACTGCTCCGGAGCCTGTAACAGTGCCCGGCGGTACTCTACCGGCCGTCAAGGACGGGTTAGCGCCGCTGGATTTGAACTTAACCGACGCCAGAACAGTGACCGCGGCCGTCAGGCAGGCGGTGGCGGGTTCGGACCTAACCGGGCTCCTGCAAACCCTCGGATTCGTGGCCGGGTTGAGCGGTGGCGGTTTCACGAGAAACGGTGAGCAATGCTACACCTGACCAAAAAGTAAGAAGCTGTCGTTTGATGACGTGAACTTTAGAGAGCCAGGTTGATTTGAAGTTGCCTCCAGCTCTGGATGAATTTCGTCCATGCTTCCACGATCTGTTGACTCCCCATATCTGAAGAGAGAGCTCATTCTTGCAGAAACTTGGCTACTCACATTTTTCCGCTCTTTGGTGCGACCACCGCAGCTTGAAACCTCAAACGTCCTCGCAATCTTTCACCCTCGCAGCTCCTTGCAGCATCTCAAGCCACCGTTCCGTCATTCCGCTTCGACTGACAACGGATCCCGCTTGTTGGGGCAAACCGCAACTTGGATTTCGCAGCTGCTCGAAGCTACTTCAATTCAGGAAAAGGCGGCCGTTCAAACGATCCGCTTCGCTTAAGGAACGGATTCCGCAAACAAGGTAGCTTGGACGGTGCGACTCCTCGCGTCCCCTCAGTCCCCATTCCGTCGTTGCGCTCCAACCTTAAACGGATTCCGCTTGTTTGTGCAGACACCGCAGCCTGGGCCTTGCAGCTCCTCGCTGCCGTCCAGTCTCTACCAGATTCCGCCGTTCCGTCCAGTTCCGCCCTCGAGCAGCTCGCGTGCACTCTTGCCGGAACCAGCGACGATTTGCTGGCGGGAGCTGCGCCTTCGGTCGCGGCCGCTCTGTTCGACATCTCCGACCCGGGTTTAAGGAAGGTTTCGGACGGGGAATCGGCAGTTACTTTGTCGGAAACAGCGGCCAAGGTGAGGAATACTCCTACCAACAAAGTTTCGACTGTGTTGCATTTGAACTTGAAGGAACCTGAAATCTATGACTGGAGACGCGACTCAGCATCTGGCGGCCTGCCTCGACCGCTGATAATCTAATCTGTGCCCCTTGGGCTTGCCTCGATCCGCAGGTTTTATAAGTGACTAGGGGTGAGGTTGCGTCACCCCTACCCATCGTGATGAGCTTCCTGATTCTCGTTCGCCTTTTTGTTAGCATAAATGCTCTGAAACCGCCATCCGGAGACTGACGCGAGCTTTTGCGATAAATGAAGCGTTTCAGCTTTTCTTCCATCAACAGCGAGTTCTCCATGTCGGCAGACAATCCGCGCGGCACGGATGTGCTTACCAAGAACGAAGGACGATGTCCAATTTCAGTTTCAGTCACATAGATTGTGCCCTTTTTGACCGTATACTCCTATTAATCAAGGCGCTAAGTTGACAGCTGTCACTTAGCATGGGCTCTATGAACTGGTATTTATCTTCTCCGCCTTTCTTTCCACAGTGCTATTTGAGACTTTGGGCGAGCCTGCTCGCGTCCGGCTCTTCCGCAGCTTCTGCCAACGCGACAGGTTTGCTGACGTGGCCGACTCTGATTGGCCGCGGCCGGCTGAGCGCGACCCCGCTTCCGGGAGCGCTGCAAGCTGGCAATGTCAGCATGACAACTGCAAATGGTAAGTCCATCCTTTTCGGCATCTGGCTCCTCGAAATGGATAATAATCTCCAAATTCCAGAATAGCCAAGCTGCACACAGGATGATCCCATATTCTGCTGTTCGTGGACTTCATGCACAAGATCTTTGGAGATCTCCTCGACAGGGGTGTTGTCATCTTTCTTGACGACATACTTATCTGCTCACGCAGTCTCATCAGTCATCAGGCCGGCAGAACGAGGCGCCCTGTGCCAACGGCACGTTGTTTGGAGCGCATATGCGCTGACTGTTTGTAACCATTCCGTAAAACAAGGTGGTCAGCCAGGCCGTGATCGGACACCGTCGATTTTAGAACGACATCGACGTGGGCTGAAGGAGGAGTTAGCAGCAGTTTACCAGCTGCACATACTGGCCAGGAAACTGCGAGACCCGAGAGTCTCTATAGAACGAAGGCAATCGAAAGCTTCTTCCTTATGTGCAGTCATCGGCTCCGCTCCTCTACAGCCGTTCGATTACCGGACAATCGTCGGCCCCTGGACGGTGTCGATGAACGTGTCCGATCTAAGCCTTCCCGCAGGGAGCCAGGTGGCGGTGACGGTGACGTCATACGCTGGCCTGAACTCGATCTTCGATCGCACGTAAGTTTTGCTGAGCATTTCGAGCGCCCGATTCCCCGAGCTTTTGCCCAACTTCACGATTCGTCTTAACTTCTGAAAGGGATAACTTTTTTGTGTGCTGTGCTTCGTGTGTGTGCATAGCTTAGTCTATATACCGGAAAGCACAGCTATCTTGTCGAACCAATGACAAGCGTCGAGACCCGTTTCAGTAGGAACGGATAGGTCCTGTACTTGCTAACGCCCTTCAGCTGCTAAGCTCGTTTGCAAACAAGAACAGAATGCAATTACAACTCTTTCTATTCACACTGCTTACGAAGGGGGCGATTGACGTTTAGCTTTCCGGATATGAGGATTTTACGTTGAATCCACGCCTTTTGGATTTGTACTGTCGAATTGAAACGTGATTGGTGTGTATTAGAGCGTGGGCTGATTTTCGACTCTTCTCGTGCCAGCCACATCGCTGTGCCGCTCCTGCTGGTCGACGCTTCGTACGGCGGGTCATCCATCGTAACCCAGGTCCAGGCTACGTTAAGCCTGAAGAGGCCCGCGCAAGGTAAGCAGCAAATTGCAGGATCTCGACCGACCCATCTGACTGCTTCGACCCTTAAGTGTGCTCGACCTCTCATCAGTCTCAGAATTGCAGAATTCCGTAACTTCAGGTAGGGAACTCTGAACGCCCCCGGTCCTTGTTTTTCCTTGCAACAGGAAGCTGGATCGACCGACTGGATGCGCTTCGGACGCACATCGACTGTCGAACTTTGTCGGCAGTTTGAGAATGGCCTCGTGTAATCGTGTTCGAAACGGATGAGTGAGACTATCCTATGATATCTAAGGGCCGCAGTAGGCTCGTGGAATGAAAGCAGATTCGTTGTCGATACGTTCTCAATCAGTGACCGAGGATTCTGGTTTGATTGGTGAGGCTCAATAACCTCATCTTGCAGGCGACATCCGCACCTGGAACGGCTCCGCTTGGTCGCTGCAGAGCGTCTCCCAACCGCTAACTGCAAAGCCGCTAACCGCTTTCTCAGCCGTTGTACCTACTTCGGCCGCCCCCACTCTAGTTGCCTTCTACCAACCCTCTCAGACCAACACGGTCTCTCCTCTAATCGGAGAACCGACGGCCGATGACGGAAAAGATAACGCTTTGGCGGTGAAGCTAGGAGTGTCGCTCGGCGTTGCGCTTGCGGCGCTTCTGCTATGCTGTGCCGGGCTTTGCTGCGTGGTTTCCATACGGAGAAAGCGCCAGAGGTTGCACGATGCGGGCGACCAGGTGTTTGTGTTCAAAACCATGGACGAGAATAAACCGCAGGAGATAATCAAGGCGCCGCATAATGTATGAGCAGTTGTCCCCGTTATATTGGGATCTACCCCGAAGGTAGTGGCATAAGCGCTATTTTGGGCGAAACGCAGGGGATTCGAATGGTCAAGTTTGTAAGCGCATTGCTTCGAGTACGACACGCAGTTAGAGGTATTGCGAGAACTTATTTTGTAAATACTGGTTGTCTGTGACCAGAATAGTAGGCAAACTCGAAAGCCCACTAGGCGGAAAAGTTCCCATCATACAGACACATGTCACTCACCACAAGCACGCCAACACTTATTTCACTAGCTTGGGTTCCGCACCGGAAGCTGTGCAACAAAACCCGCCATCATTCGCCCTCACGGACCCACTCAGCAGAGGTGACTGTAGCTAAGAAATTTATTTATCCCGTCTTGTTTTTTACAGCCACTAACCGGCTTTTGACAGCCACTAACCGGCTTTCACATAGAGCTCTGACCTCAGGGTCGGCTGGCCCCTCTGACTTGCGCAACCTGCATAGGACAACTTTCTGACAACAATATCACATGATGACGTCGCTCAATTCTTCAACCGTTGACAGCCCGCGTTTTAACATTCAACATGATTTTCCAGGACTCCCCGCCTGATTTATATTTGGCGCGTCTCCTTTTTTGAATTCCCACTTCAGGCATGGCGCCTAGCCTCTAGTCGGGCAAGGCTTATGCAACCTCCGACGTCAGCAATCATGCACGGCATTCACATGTTGCTCGAGCACGGCTACATGATGCATTCAGTGTTCGATTGCTGGCCGCCGCATCGCACCCGACATTACCTCATTGCGAGATTGAAAAGCCTCCCCTGTTATCAGTGCCACAAGTACATTTGATCAAGTCACGAGTGGCGACACGACCCCGCACATGATTGACCTTGGTTCTGGCCGAAAACTTGCCAGTCAGGGTCAACTATATCGTAGGCGCATTAGCGCCCGCCGCCTTCATAAGTACTACTTGATTGATGTTGAGCAGAAATATGCGATATACAAAATCAGCACTATAATATTGTCATGATTGATCGAATTAACCGTCGCGCGTCACGCACGAACCGTGTACAGCCGCCTCACCGGAGAAGCTATCAGACTCACTGCACCGCCGCCAAAAAATCGACTGGCTCGGAAGCCTGTCCAGAAGGCGCCGCGCTAGCAAGACTGAGTGCGTGATAAAAAAGCGAGTTGAGGCTCGCTGTAAACGTAGTGCATGTTCCGAGAGTGTCCCATGTCCATAATTATAATCAGAAGTATGTGTCTATGTGCAGAGCGAGCTCGCCCTCGGAGATCCGGCGGCGAACGTACGGTCAGCGCGTGCATGCCATCAGTTGGCGTTGGTACGTGCGCGATCGTTCATGGGAGTCGGGCCGCGGCCGCAGAACCCCGGCTATAAGAAATCTCCGAACCTCTGCGAGAATCATCGACGGTCGGAAAAGGCCAGCCTTAGAGCTGAGCGCCGACTGGTTTGCGCTCAAGTCTGGACGGCTGGTTGCACGTCTTGCATGTTTTAATCTGATGTATCTGCCTGACTCTGTGACCCAAACTTCAAGAATGACAAATGTGTAATACTGTACAGTACACAAAAGGTCGATCTGGGTGCGGTAATAAACGTTGGCAGCTTTGGGCATTTTTTAGATAACCATAAACGTTAATAGCGATAAGCATCTTAGGTACTGAAAGTACTCAATTCCTCGGCTTAACCAACACTAAAACCCTAGGGACAAAATGACATGCTCCGCACCCGAACCCACCCTAACCACCATGCTAACCCCACCCGTACTGCTGTACCTTAAGTTCCTTATTACTATTAAAGTTTATCCCTACATTTTTTAGGTAGACACCTGGCCGTGCAGAAAGGATGTCCAAAGCTTACCTAGCGGGTTGCGACTAGGACTAGCCTGCGCCGGCGGCGCCCGGCTCTGCTTGCCCCGAACGTGACAGTTTGGACACCTTTCTCTCTCGACAAGAAGCCTAGGGAGATCGAGAAGGATGACGTAGAAGGGACGGCATCTGTACAGTGTGTATGATTGCGTCCAACAGGAGGCTTCCTGTCCTTAGCTAAGGATCAAGGGGCCAGAGCGTGAAAGGAAGGCCTGGGAGGCAGGTTTGATGAGCGCTGTCCAATTTAAAGGTTGTGGAAGGCTGAACTCATTCTCATTTGATCATTGAAACATAAGTCTCAGGCTACGAAGGCTTTTCAACGGCAGATATATCAGAATCCATACTTTGATAGGGAGACCTAATGACGCCGAGCGATTAGGGTTCGAAGACTCCGGTCGTAGCCACATGCATGCAAGGTCCTTTGTAGGAAAATGCGTGACTGATTTTTGAGAGTCCGCATTAAACCTGTGTTGGGGACGGACCGTACCTATTGATTGGGTGAATAGAAGCGGGCGTATCTGAAGGTGAGCCAACTACAGGGTGACACACCTTTGCCGGAACTTGCCGTCCGAGCACCACATGTTCTACTTAGACGAGCGTGTAACTAGGGCCAACAGCTGCAGTTGCTTCTGTAAATAGGCACTATCCCTGAATCTTTCTGGCAGTATATTGCTGGAGATCAATGGTGGGGGCCAAATCAAACCGCAAAAGCCTGGGGCCAGGCTAAGTAATACGAAGAACTTGTTCCATTCATAGAGAGCTACGGTTTCTGAATGGCATAGGCATTTGGCAAGCATAAGACTTGCGCAGAAACACTATGGTCATGGAATAAGCAGCGAACTGTGACTCGTAAAGCAATCAGCTGTACACACAGGTCTAGAGGCGGCAGACCTTTCAATATACACCAAAGCATTATTTGCGCTCTGCCCATATTTAGTGCATCTAGCAGTTTTACGTCACTTTCCAAATAAGCCGCTTTTGTGAGATAATGCACTGCTCGTGTCCCTTTTCAGAAGATATAAGTTTGCAAGGTGCCCGTCCAAGACAGAGGTTGCTCAAGTGGCATTCGGCCAATGCTGTAACCGCCAAAAGTGACAGAACCTGTTGAAATGGAAGATCCTATTTACCGCCTGGTTCTGATCAAGCTCATTGCCTGCAGGTCACGCAACCAAGCGCACCATTCAAGCGCTACTTTTATTGTGTGTCGATACGTTCAAAAGCCAGCAGAAAGTCTCAGTCCTCAAAGTGTCAACATTTTTGGGGTCCGATTTTTAACGCGTTAGCCTTCGAGGCCCTGTATCGATGGGCGTATCTGAAGCCGGGCTCTGCTGAAGTTGACCACCAAAGCAATGGCAGGGCCTCACGAAGTAAGCTCTAGGTCCCCTGTGCATTGAACAGCCATGAATCTTCTGTTGTGCCCTTCGGCAAGTGTCCCCGTTTTGTGCTGGTTGCGCAGTGAAGTTCAAGGCCCACTGATTTTACGGTCTTCAGATTCCTGTTGGGTGTGAGCTCCTACATGCTTGCCTTTCTAGAAACTACTGGGAGAATCCGGCTGCTGGAGAGGGAGAAGCTTAGATCTTTTGACCTGTCTGCGTCAAACCGCCTGGCGGACTCTACCTCTGACTTCATTGACGCCCGCTGTTAAATTGGCATATTCACTAGTCTCCACTGCTTTGATCGCATTTGCACAACAGGCTCCCCGCTTCCGAACCACACAATGTAGAGTTGTCAGGATTTAAGCTCCGGCCCTATTGAATAAATCGAATAGAACAATTGTGAGTCAATCTGGAACTGGCTTATGCTGAGATCATCCGCTTGCATCCCATGGGGTTCCAAATTGAGTCGTTTAATTTGGCTGCAACAAACAGACCATTCAACTTCGAGCAATCATCATCTTGACCTGCGAACCAGAGCGAGCAGAAAAATGCGCAACGCAGCGAACCAGCGCCCTTTTTGTTTGCAGCAAGCACAGCAGACGGTGCCTTTCATGGATCGACTTCCAATTCCAGCGAATGCAAATCAAGCTGCCCTTTCACGGTAAGGCCAAGCTTCCACCACTGCTTCTAGCGGCGGAGATCAGAGGTCTATGCACTATTACACAGCAGCTAAGATTGAATTGATGGGCCACCCACACGCGGCAATAATTGAAGAAGTGTCGTCTGTCTGTCAATTTGAACTTCTGCGCTGGCGCTTAAGATCCGTCAGCTGGTTTCTGACACTCAAATGGACTCTCAGAAACAACAAGAAGTCGCCAGCTTCGCAATCATCAGGTGGACAACAGCCTATGAAAGTCTTCTGCAAAATAGAATCGGCCTGAGACCTTCTCACGCGATTGAGCTCCCTTGAACCTCCCTTCAAAAACGACGTGCGCAAAATGCTGTCATCTTGTACAGAACGATCCATGCTCCTTCAGCAGCCTTTGATGGACCGCACAGATCAAACGACGGCCTCATTGAGATACTCCTATGATTTAGGTAGGGAGTTCTAGGTACGATAAGGTAGGAGAGCAATAGTCCCCAAGGCCAAACAAAACTACAAACGTAACCAACAAATGTACCCGTTCCGCCCCGTACCCGCCCTAACCCCCAACCTAATCCTACCAGTTCTCCGAGCCAGAACCATATCCCACTTATGACCATCCTGTCTAACCTACAGGTCTATCTAACCGGATTCTGGGTGTCTTTCAGGGTGTTCGCGCGTCTCTCAGCGGCCCTTCCTCAGCAACCGCAACAGATCGCCTCTCCCGGCGGGGAGGCTCCAGGAAGCGACTGGTCAAAAGCGTTGGCCAGTCAGCGATCGACGGAGCGAATGAGACGGCCCGGCACAGGTAAGGCGAGCGAAGCCCTCTACCCTCGTTTCTGGATTGATTCCAGGTTAAAGATCTTGCATTTCCTTGGTTCTGAGATTATGTTTGTTGTGTCTTTTCGTGTCTTGTTTGTGTCTTTTTGAAGGCTATAGGGATGTTCGCAGAAGCCTTAGGCGGTTCAGAGCGATACGCGCATACTTGGCTTGTACGAAGATGATAGGGGCAACCTCTCCGAGTCCCTCCTCTTAAGCAGAGACACTTCGCAAATAGCCTCCGCGTATCCCAACCTTCCTTCTGACGTTCACTGTAGTCATCGATCGTTGATCGGCGGAAAGGAGTTTTCAGCGGAGAGAAGGGGTGGTCAAAGGAGAAAAGTGCTCGCCCCAGCAATGATTTCTGAGACCGCGAAGGAAACAAACGCCGAATGAGGTCCTGATCGCAACGCTCGACTTCATTTGCAGCGCGAACCGAAGCTGGCCCCCGGAAGACCACCCCCCGCGGCCGCGCCAGCAGCGTCGACCGCCAGAGGATGACGTCTCCCGGGCGCATGACGTCACCAGGGCGTCTCTATTCGAGCCGCGGCCGCGGCGCGGCCGCGGGTCGCGAGGGTTTGGAGGTTCGGGACTCGCAGCTGACCGCACTGCAGCAGCAGTGCGCGGCCGCGACCGAGCGGTGCCGAGAACTAGAGGCGTCGCTTCGAGAGAAGGACGTGGAGGTGGGTGGGGTTCTTGATTGGCAAGGTGCTTGTATGGATGCTGCCCCTGCAATGCGATTACCAGCTCTACGATTTAAACATGCGTTTCAAAGTTCACAGGTGCGGCTTTGTTGAGAAGTAAACCCTTTCCTGCTCCTTTGGGTCTGGTATTCAGAATGAGTGCCGGTTTCTGAGCAAAGATCAAAGCGTTCATTTTGCTGGTTCGATGTGAGCCAATAGAAATGCATGTTGCTAATAGAAACTAAAGCAACTCGAGATCGGGCTGAAGCAGCACCATTTGTATAGTGCAACAGAGGTCACTAGAATCATTTACCATTGTGAAACTACTTGAAATAACCGCTTTGCCGCGGTAACGTCGCTCGCTGAACTTCTTCTTTGAGAAGCTCTAGTCAAAGTAACGACAATCAGGTTACCTGGTATCGGAAGACCTAATGTGTTCGGCCTTCAGAGGGGTTGTTGACAAACTCAGGTTTTATTTGCGCAGGTCCGCTCTCTCAAAGCCCGGAACGCGAAGCTCCGGTCGGAAAAGGCGAACGAGCGGATGAAACGCCAGATGAATGCCGTCGACCAGGTGTTACAGCCGGAAGATGCGGCCGGGGCGCGGCTCGAGGGGCCGGGGTTTGGAAAGGACCACCGATTGGCGCTGGTAAGAGGCTTTCCGTCAATGTGAATCTCAATTGGCCTTCTCAACCCTCAGCATTTAGGCCTTCTTGTTGGCTTTGGTTGCCCTTCTCAACCCTTAAGACCGGTGTGCTTTGGTCGAATTGATATAGAAAGGCAGAAGGTTTGCATCTAAGAGCAGGAAGGCTGTATGAGGAGGTTTTCAGGTTAGGCGTAGCACTTGATTAAGGTTAGCGCTTGGGAAATTGCGTAGCTGTCGCGCTGGAAGGGTGTCACTCAATCGCTAGTCAAGCGTGCCACGTATAATAGTTGAACGGATTCAGGACGCCGAAGATTTTGCCACCAGCAGCTGAACAACGCATTGCTAGGTTAAAGTATCAACTGGTGGATCCGTGAGCGCAGCGATACGAAACAGATCATCTCGGAATGACTGGCATAGGACCGTGTGATGTGTTCCCGAGCTAAGCGTCTCTGCTTCGTTCTGCAGCTCATCAAGAAAGTGAAGTCGCTCGAAGAGTCGCGTGACGAGGCGCTCTCTCTCGCGGAGAGGGCGCAGGCGGCAATCGTGCCCGTTCGAGAAGCTTTAGAAGCGAAGGTAAGCGGGCCAGTTCGTCTAAAATCGAATCAAGGGTTTCCGGATGACACATTTTAAACCATAACTTGGTCAGAGATCGTAATATGAGAGGGTACAGGCGGCGATCGTGCCGGTGCGGGAGGCTCTAGAAGCGAAGGTAAGCACAGCAGGCCAGCTTTTGGATATCTGGATTCTGATTGCTTGGCTATTGTTCGAAAGGGTCTCGAAGCAAAGGTAAGCACAGCAGGCCAGCTTTGAGTTTTCTGGATCCGGATTCTTGGATTCTTGTTCGAAAGGGTAAGCAAGCGTAAGCGGAGCCCGCCAGCTTTGAGGGGTTCCTCGACGTATGGTAATCTAGGGGGGAATCTGGGAAAGAGTGAACTTGCAGCCGACAGACGGTCGTACCCGTGCGGTAGGCTTTAGAAATGAAGGCAAGCTTGGCTGATTAGAAAATTTGAGAAGTTCTGAGAGGCTGATTCATTGATCGAAGGTTCTGGGTAGATGCTTTCGGTATTGAGACGCTCTGGCCATGCGGGAGGCTTTAGAAGCAAGCATATATAAAGCACAGCCTGGTAAGCTTTGAGCCTTTTCGGGTAAGCTCTTCTAAACTTGGCGGTCTTCTTTGTGGACACGGCGCACGCGGCTATTGTGCCCGTGCGGGACGCCTTTAGACTCAAAGGTAAGCTTTGGCTATCAACTTTGAGAACTCATGAGGAAGCTGTTTACTCGATCATTTTGGGTAGAGGCTTTCTGGGTAGAGACTTTCTGGCCGTGCGGGAGGCTTTCGAAGGGGGGGTAAGCACGTCCGAATATCTTTCAGGGTTTTTTGGTAGGTTATTCCAAACCGGGAGGTCTCCAGAATAGACTGACTTTATGGACAAGGCACAGGCTGCCATCGTGACTGTTTGAGAAGCTCTAGAGGCAAGGTTAATCACAGCCTGTTAGCTTCGAGGTCTCCGAGATATTGTTCTCTAGTTTGAGGGTTTCTGGGGTAAGGCTTTTTCTGGGGTACGGATCTCTGGGTTCAGGTTCCCTGGTTTGAAGCTTTGTGCCCGTGCGTGGAGTTTTGGAATCGAGTGTAAGAACGGCAACTCAGGTTTGACGAATCTGCTGAAGAGTTTTCGTAATCTTGGCGGTCGTCTCATAAGAGAGTAAGTTCATGGAGAGGGCTCAGGCAGCGACCGTGCTTGTGCGAGGGCTCTAGACGCGAAGTCAAGTGCGGCTGGGCTCGCTATCAGCACGATGTGTCCGATTGTGTTTATTCGCGGAGCTGTAAGCCCAGCAAACAATCAACGAAACGTGCAAATCAATAATGGTTGGAGGCGGGATTGGCTGGTTCTATTCTCGGTTGAATCATGCTTAAGTGAGAAGGAATCGAAATCACTGCTTAAACCTGTTTAGAAAAACAACCTCGTTCTGCCGAAGGCCAAACGAGCAGTTTACACATGCGCGATCACTATCTGATTTGACACCAACTCACTGCTGCAGACTCTCCAAAGCGAGGAGGTCGAGAAGCGGTGTCAGTCTCAGGAGCACGAACTAGATCGACAACACGCCAAGAACGAAAAGCTCCAAGCCCTTCTGAAGGCGATTGATTCATGCGCAAAAAAAATTGATTGACACCAATGCGCCACTGCAGACTCTCCAAAGCGAGGAGGTCGAGAAGCGGTGCCAGGCGCAGGCGCACGAACTAGATCGACAACGCGCCAAGAACGAAAAGCTGGAAGCGCATCTGAAGGCGGAGGTCGACGCGCGCGCGCAGTTGCTGGAGCAAGAGGAACGAAGAAGGAGCGAATTCGAGCAAGTAAGGTTTTGCCCGCTTCATTCTCTTGCTTTGGATCAGCTTTTCGCGGTAATAATTGCTTTGGATCAGCTTTTCGCGGTATGAAATCAAACCAACAGATTGATGAAAACGGGTTGTTGCCGCATAAAAGGATGAATACGACAGCGTCTTCTGAATCCTGATGGAGATGTCAAGGCTGTCACTCATTGGCAAGTCTCCTCGATCTTTTACGTATCCTAATCGGAACCAGACTGCCAAGCGGTTGGTGATGTGTTTTTTTCTGCTGAGTTTTCTGGATTCCGGATGTTCATTGCCAAGCCACCTTGAGTATTGCTGTTCAAGATTTTCGTAGCCGGCTTTCTAGCTCTCATACCGCTGTCCCCAAACAGGAGTGCATCCTAAGGATACAGTCGAGCCTTTCTCTTTCAGCCACCTTCTTTTTTCAATGCACCAACCTATGGGCTTGTAAAGACGCCACAGCAATTGCTTGAAAAGACAAAAACCTCAGGGTTCTCGCGACAAGCAAGGATTGTCTCAATTTGAGAATGGCAAGGTCTTACCGGACCGAGTAACGTTTGTTGCCAGGTTTGTGCGGAGGTGGATTCGCTCCGTTCCGTACGAGCGGAACTGCTGGAGCGGACGGTGAAACGGGACCGGAAAGTTGACGTGCTCCAGAGGAAAGTCAAAGCGTTGGGAGAGACACTAGAAGCGGAACAGAAGGTCCGTTACACTGCTGTTTGCCGCCTTCAAAGCTGCCGCTTCTTTCTTCATGTGCATCTGACGAAGCCATTTGCGAACGGCCTTCTCTAAATCAAAACGAAAGCTATTTCACTGGAATACAATATCATAGACGAGGTTTGTGCGACG
Organism: Klebsormidium nitens; assembly: GCA_000708835.1. Taxonomy (NCBI): domain Eukaryota; kingdom Viridiplantae; phylum Streptophyta; class Klebsormidiophyceae; order Klebsormidiales; family Klebsormidiaceae; genus Klebsormidium; species Klebsormidium nitens. Next base: position 4,949 of record DF237709.1, on the reverse strand, counting down.
GCCAGAGGAGTGGCACAAAACGTTTGCACCAATCCTTGCTAGCTGTTGTCAATCAAACGCCATTTGGAGGCGCAATTAGGCAGAGGGACAAATGAAAGGCGCTTGAATCACATTCAGAGAAACTGCTTCTATAACGGAAGACTTTAGCAAGCAGGATCTAGTAAGCTCCAACTTAATGGTCTTGGGGCCGAAGCAAAACGCTGCGTGGAAGAATGCCGAGGTCCAGTTCTCCATCCGACACCCAGAGCTGTAACATAGTGAATATCATATGGCCTTGCAGGACTGTCAATTTCAAAATACTTCAGATCTGCGGGCGCGCACGATAAAGATCGCGGAGCTGGAGGACCGTACCTAGACGATACGGAAAAGCTGCAAACCCTGCGCTTGGAAACTGATATCTTTACAGTACAACAACGTGTTTCGATGCACTCTGAAACTCTCTTATGAATCTTCTGCAGGCGCGCACGAAGGTCGAAGACGAGCTCGCGAATTTGGAGGACCGCATGAGGACGATACGGAAACGGAGCGCGGCTCTCGAGGGGCGGTGCAATCAGGAGAAGGAGCAGAAAGAGGCGCTGCTGCGAGACGTGCAGGTGGGAATATGCTCTGACTATGTTGTATACTGTACCGAAATCGACGTTACAAGAAGGTAATCGGGTTTCCCGCCACAACTTGTTGAGAGACTTTGTACCCGGAGGTTTCTGTCTCGGCTATAAGCTGATCCATCGTACCGTCTGTCAGGAGCTTTCTTCTCTCTTTCAGTCAATCTATCTGGGCTTGTAGATCGATGGCCGGCGGTTATATCTTGAAGGTAGAGAACATGTCAGACGCACGGTTCACATGGGATGGACCTGACGGAGGAAATCTGCTTAGAGACAAGAACAGACACCGCTCCAATCATAGGATGCGAATCACGGTTACTGGTGCAAAATCCGTTATCTAATCAAGGCTGCGAGGTTAACGGGAATATTACTGGCCCATACCCAAGAAGGTCGAACATTTGCCACAGCTACGAGACGTACAAAGTTTTAAATGCTCTCAGGTGCCCCAAGGTCTTCCTAACCCCCTTGCGAACCCGGTACCCAACCCCGCGTTCTGATGAGAAAGGAGTCTACCTGCTGGCTGGAATGGTTGCAAATGTATTTGAAGAAGGTTGAGCACTCCCCTAAGTCCTTGCTAATCCGGTACCGATCGCGGGGTTAGTTGAAAGAGAAGGACCAAATATTACCCGCTGGTTAAGATGGTTCTGTATCCGTTCGATGCCCCGGAGAGCGTCCTCGAGAGGTCAAGTAGTACCCTGAACCATTGCTAACCCGATAACGAACCCCGATTCTCAAGATGAAAGAGGAGGAATGCTGCCTCCTGTCCCAATTCGACGCTCGCAGAAGGTCCAAGACAGATTGAGTATTTCCTTAGACCCTTACTAACGTTACCCGCCGTTCTATTTCAGATGAAAGAGGAGGAGTGCTGCCTGCTGGTTAAGATGGTCAATAACCCGCTCGCGCAAGACGCGGCCGCGGGGCGCCTCAGTGACGCGGACACGATCGCCGAGCAGTCGGAAAGAATCAAGATTCTGTTGGCTGAAGTTTCGCGGCTTAGGTGAGTTAAAGATAGCCTGGGGCAAGTTTTTGACAGATCCTTGCGCGTCTCACCATAAATGCATCGTGTCGCTTGTTATCTTATCTTCGCATCCTCGAAGTCCTCGCCCCCCGTTTCTCCTCGCTTTTTGTTTTGGGTCCTTGTCAAGGACAATAACGCTAATTTTGTCTGCGATTACGCACTTCTCATTTGCTCAGTCCTCCCTAAGTGTCGTACGTAAGGTGTAATGCACGGGTAAGATCGGATGCGTTATTGACAGGCATTTGCATTTGAGGAGGTGTTCAAGAAAGGCTATGAGCCAAAATCCCTCGATTGCCAAAGGAACCTGACTTTTGCACTATCCTACTCAAGTCGACTCCAGTCCATGTATTGAAAGCCTTTGAGGTTCTGGCGGTCAAGCGCCAAAATCCCTGCGATGTGACGGGTCTTCTTCGGTTAACGGCTTTGAGTCTCGGAAAAACTACGAAAAATCTCTCCGTCATAGAGGTGCACAAAAAAATAAAAGCTCTAGCAGAACTCTAGAAGTTAGAATCTCACTGATGCGACCATCTTCTACCGACGAGAACGGTTTTCGTTACCCTTCTTCCACAGGTTTGCTGGTGCGCGCGCATCCCCTTCCCCGCGGCCAGAACCCTCGAACCCCGCGTCGCCGTTCGACCAGAGCGACTGGGCGCCCGCGACCGCTAAAGATTCTCAGCCCGCTGCCTCCCCTGCCCTTCGGCCGAAAACGTCTCGGCGTCCCGACGCCGTCGAAGCCGCAGCGCGGCTCTCCCGCAGAAGGAGCTCGAAGGCGTTTGGCGCGCCCGTCAAACGGGACTCCGTTCGTTCGTTCGATGACAGTCTGCAGCAGAGTCTTGACGGGAGTCTTGAGATCGACACTGGTACGTTTGAAACTGAGAACGGTCAAGTGGAAGAGGAAAGACGTTTGAGTGCCGAGGGCGTCGAAAGGTTGGATGAGAACGCTGCAGATCAAGGGAATGAGGGCGTGGCAAACCGGGAGTCTAGTCGGGGCCTGGAAGAGGAATTGAGCGCAGTGGGCGACTCCGGTTCCGAGTCGGAATGGGAGGAGACGGATCCGTTCCCTTCCCATCTCCTCGAGGATGAGAACGAGTTGGACGATGTGCCTGTAGTGCAAGTAGTTCTGTCTACTTCTTAGTCTCAGATTGATACATGATTACCAAACTGGTGCAAAAAGAACCGCTTGGCACTCTAACCCGGCATCCAGAGCGGTAGTGCACAGAGTTCTGAAAGCGACGATAAAGCACTGATTAGGCGGAACTTGCCGTTGCTACAGCCTGCTGAAGTAATCAGCAGGTTGCCTCGGTAAGCTTGAAAGGATCAGACAGGGCTGCAATATGCGGCTCCGCAAACCTAGATTACTTTGTAGACTCAGCATTCATGTAAAGGGTGCTAGCTAAGCAAGTACACTCGACGAGCATGGTTACATTCTAAGTAAGGACTGAGCCTTCGACATCTCACCAAATGTTGGTCGCTTTCGAACACGGTCGGATCTTCTGTCGATGTCAAGTGGCTTCAGCATGTGTACGTGTTGATGGGACAGCTCGAATGTCTCCGGTGTTTGACTATTGTTCTCGATCGGTAAGTTCAGGCCATGCAGGCTCGCTGATCGATGCACATACAACAATCGGGAAAGCTGCAAGCCGTTCTCCAAGCGCATGCAGCACAACGATTGCTCTGAAGCGTACGCCCCGCTGCAACCTCTCTGAATGATAACGAAGTGCACCCTACATCAACACTTACCGGCCGACCGTCATAATTGCACTGTCGATCGATAGGCGCCGCACGCGCTCGAGTCCTGGCGTTCGACCACTTTGATAGCCTGCACAAGCAAACGGACTCGAACTTAAGGTAGTCGAATCGAACTCGAGCACTCTGAATGTTTCCGAGATGAGAATCATAGTCGAAACATCTAGCAAGCAATGCATGCGGCCATTTGACTAAATGACTAGCGCCTCATTACGGTGATTGATCGGTCTGGTTATCCAAAACAACATACCCAGCTCAGAGAGGGCTGGCCCCTGGATCGACACGGAATGAACTCCCTTGACGAGGCCCCAGGCCTCAAGAGAAGTGTTCATGTCGCCGGTGGTTGACAAATTCGGGCGCGTACGTACCCGAATGGACGTCTGCGAGTACTGTACCACTCTGTCGACCGTTTACTGCATGAAAACAGATCATTCTCGGATTGACCATATAACTACACTGCTGTGCCACGGTGAAGGAATTAAGAGATCATGATGATGGAGAGGAGACGTCGGACGTCCTTGCTTGCATGTTGGACTCGCCCACGGCATGATTCAGGGTTTCGACTCGTCGAGTTAGCGACAATTCGACGTTGTTCCGTGGGCAGATGCCGGTTCTCCTGACGGGATCGCGGGCAGTAGTCCCCGGTATTAGTGCCGGTCTTCTGGCCGACGGCAGATTTGTCCTGGGGTTGCGTTAACCCACAAAATGTGGCGCCCACTGCATGTGCAGCAAGCAGTCACTCAGACATCAGTGCATAAAGTGCACAGCTTGCATAAGCATGGCGGAATGTAGACTATTATCGAATAGGCTAGAGTGCGATAATAGTGTTGAATAGTTCGATAAGACTTTTTCGATAATAATAAACCTAGCTGCAGACTAGGAAATTCGACTATAAAACCCTTGCAGCGAGTTGCGTAGCTTTCATTTCCAACTCGCCGCTAGAAATTCAAGCAGAAGTTCACTTTGGCGCTAGGGCGCCTTATTTTTCTAGCATTCTAGCATGCGCTCGCCATCCCCATCTTTGAGCGACTGTTCACTCAGCAGCATAGAATCACTCCCTGCGCTTCCTGTTGTTGACAAACCAACTGTTGTGGTACTGCCCCCCCGTGGCCACTGGGCACGGGCTCTGGCCAAGGAGAGTAGCGACTCGGATGAGGAGAGGCCTCTTCATCCACACTTGGAAAAGCGCAATCTCCACAGATCTCGCAGACCTCATAGATCTCGCTCCCGCTCCCCCGTACGGCGTCCTCCTGTCAGGAAACGCCTCACCTTCCCAAGGAGAGTAAGTATGGCAGATTTGGGTGGTAACCATAATGGCACAGTGACGCAGTCAGGTGATAATGCTGGATTGAATCCTGTTTTGGCACAGCGTCATGCTGATGCAGCTGATGGCCACACTGGTGGCGGATTTGTGACTCCTGCGCATAATGCTGCGCCTGCCTTTTATGGTCCTGGGTTTGCTCCCCAAACTGGGGGAAATGGTCTAGGCGAGCAGGCAATTGTGCCCCCCTCTGGCATGGTAGCTGCAGTCAACGCCCATATGACCGATCCGGGGTTGACTGATGGTAGACGCCCGTCTAGTG
>DF237710.1:0-35544 GCA_000708835.1 Klebsormidium nitens | reverse complement strand
GAAAAGGTGAAACCATAAAATAATCGAGAAAAAGGTCATTTTCCTGCTTCTCAGTGTAAGAAAAACGAAAAAAACTCTTGTGTGAAATTAAAAAAACTATTTCATGGCGCCGGGTGAACCCGGAGGATGAACGAAATTAAGTTTTCACACCAAAGATGGTGCGAATTCCTTTGGCGGTACGGTACTATGATAGGTAATATCTTTAATAAATTTTGGTCCGACTAACCTACAATTGGAAGATCACCCTCAACAAACGGTAAATGTTGCTTAGCCAACCATTACCGAGCATAGAAACCTACCGTACGTATCCCCGGTAGCCAAGGTGTACGTGATGCTAATCATGGTTACGGCTTGGGCTCACGCTGTACAGTGAAAACCTGATGCTGCAACCAACTTGGACCTTCCTGTTCGCCTACTTCCTCTTTCCGCATCCCAGGGCGGACGTTTTGTTGGAACAGCGCCCCCATTTCGGCCCTTGGCCTGGAGTTGGGGTAGCCTGCAGCCATGTCGAAGAGAGGTGAGGAGCATGTTGTGCTGCGTGTAGTGGCTCAGGGTGGGCATTCAGCTCGAAGGAGGAAGTATTCAGGGGATCAGCAGGTCGAGATGACGAAGCTTTTGGGATCTGTGGTCTAATAGTCTGTGTGGTCGGTTGTGGCTGTTGAGCAGGCGAGGCTCAGTTTGGAGCACGATTGGGGACAGAGGATGAGCTGTGTGTTGTTACGTTTTTGAGTTGTTATGGGGGCATTGCTAGCCGTGCGTTTGACGGTGGATTGTGGGTGTCTTTCTGAGGCCCGTGACAATTAGGCAGGTTCTTTCCAAGTCCTGGTCAGGGGTTGCGTGATACCTTCCTCCCTGGGGACCTTGTTATTCTCTTTCGCAGCAGGTAATGACTTCCAACAGTTCATTGAGGACTGAAGAAAAACAAATCTGCAGCCTACTACGCATTAGTGGCTTTCTTGCCTGGCTGACTTTGCTGCCCTTTTGCCGACGTTTTGTTATGTCATTCAGCTCTTTTGCCAAGCAGAGGCCATATTCTGAGGCTTGCAAGACCATTACCAGCGAGGTTTGAGGAGCTGGAGAGGATAAGACTGATGCAAGCGACGCACATTGGCCGGGCTAAGGTTATGTTGCAAGGAGCCACAACTACAAAGCGCTGCTTCTGCCCGCCCTGTAGGGCGCGGAGGTGCCTCTGGCAACAAGTTCCGCATGTCCCTGGCTCTGCCAGTGGGCGCGGTCATGAACTGTGCTGACAACACGGGGGCCAAGAACCTGTACGTCATCTCAGTGAAGGGGATCAAGGGCCGCCTGAACAGGCTGCCAGCAGGAGCTGTTGGGGACATGGTCATGGCCACCGTGAAGAAGGGAAAGCCTGACCTGAGGAAGAAGGGTAGGTGATCCTGCGCAGCCTCGTGGTGTCTGGTATTTTTGGAGTAAAGTCTCAGCAGATTGATTACAGGCATTCCTTAGGAAAGATGAGCCACGAACGGTTTATTATTCGATGATTTTGGTGAGGGCGTCATTCAAAGTTTGCTGAAGGGAAAGGGCAATTGAAGCGTGGCCAAATTCTTAGGGAATTGTTCTGCAAAAGCAGTTAAGTTCAGCACGGTTCGCAAATTTGCAGGTGTTTGAATTGCACAAGCAGTTTGGTTCAGCACGACGACTAGTCATTGAGCCCTCTCTTTTTGATACAGACACTCTGTTGCTTTACCATCTCCAGTATTCTCCAGTGGTGTTGCTAATGCTTGGTTGAGTCTCAGCCCAGGGCATGAAATTATGGACTTAAAGGATCTCAATCTCTGAAAGGACTTTTCGCATTCAGGTCTCCACTTCATGAATTAGATTGTATATCCAGTCTTAATCTTGACATCTTGCTTTCGCTCTTGCAGTCATGCCCGCCGTGATCGTCCGTCAGCGCAAGCCGTGGCGGAGAAAGGACGGTGTCTTCATGTACTTTGAAGGTGAGTACTGTTCTGTATGGAGCCCGTCACAGTTGGGCCTGCCTGACTCGATTCTGACCCCCAAGATTTTCCCTTGCGTTTTCGGCCGGGAGTGTGTCGCAGCCAATCATCTTTGCACCTTACAGTTCATTTTGCATGGGAAGTTAGTAACTGGCTCATGCTTTGCGACTCGATTACTTGCTGACTGATTTCTTTTACGTGCAGACAACGCGGGGGTCATCGTCAACCCAAAGGGTGAAATGAAGGGTGAGTACTCTTCAAAACTGCATTGTCAGCTGAGATTCATGTGCTGTTGACAAGGATAGTCCTTAGCATGTGACGTATGTGTGCGCCGACTCAGAATCGCGGAAGGGGTCTTTGGAGAATGCTATTCGCAACAAAACTGGTGTTGCTTCTGGTTGTGTCTGGCAGCATGAGTGAGCTCAATGATGATTGACTGTGTCCCAACAGCCTGAGCAGGTTTGGTCGCCTGCTTGATTACAATCGGCTCAACAGCGCTGAGAGCCTTCATCTGCCAGAACCTTTCCACAATGTCTCACCACTCGTTTATCGACTTTCTGCTAGGCAGTCTGTCCGGGCCTTGTGCCTTGTTTGTCATTCTCGTTCGTTTCATTGTCCAGTGCTTTTGAAATTAGTGGGTCTACCTGTTGTAAACCCACATAAAATGGATTTGGACTTTGCAGGTTCTGCTATCACTGGACCAATCGGAAAGGAGTGCGCAGACTTGTGGCCCAGGATTGCAAGTGCGGCGAACGCAATCGTATGAGTCTTGAGACAAAAGGTAAGCTTTGGTAGTAGCGGCTTGTAACGCTCGGCGCCTGTTATGCTGATGCGGTAAACTGTGAGAAACAGAGATTTTCTTGTGCGATAACCTCCATTTTACTGAACCGCGCGAGCTTGCAATCTTTGAAGGCTCTGTCCTTTTCTTGCAGGTCAGAACAATGGTCACTGGGACGCCTGACACGCTTTGTCACTTGGCTTGTGCAGTTGTTACTTGTTGCAACGAGAACGATTTTTATCCGTGTGTTAATAGAACAAAGGCCAGTCATCTCCAATTGACGAACGGAGGGGTTCTGCACTCGAGTGTGCTTGCGACACACGTCATGTTGCGGGCAATGTCTTTGCTGTTGTGGCTCCTCTCCTTATACCGATTGAAAGCTCTTTGTGAGAGCTGCGCACACAATCTTGTGGGTTCTAAAGGCTAACCGTTTGACATAGCATGAGGGCTCGAAAGTTTTGATACGGCCAATATGCAGACACATGCATGTTACTATTACGGCAGTGACCGCTGTTATATTGGTGCCTCATACCCATGTCGACGCAATTCAAGCTAGGGGCTAGGGGTTATAGGACTTCTTTGATGCCTGCCAGAATTCCAATCGCGGAATTCTCGATCCTTTTCGCAAGTGGCGGCGCAAGGGTACGGTATTTTGGGTGCATGCTAGCTATGTGTACGAACATGCGGCGTGATTGGACCAAGGATATTGGCGACGGTCAAGATTATCACCATATATGTGCAGTGGGAAGCGTTGTTGCAGTTTGATGGTGGCTACAACTGCACATGATGAACTTGTGATCTGGTGCGCCATTAAGTCCATTTTCGGATGCTCGCTCTAGTGTTTAGCAGACTCAGCATGTGGAGTCTAGCTGCGCACTCATCCATCAAGTATAAGCCTGGCTCGCATGTGGATGCAACAAGTTTAGAGCTATTAACTTAAGCCAACAAACTCGAAGGTCGCATGTTGGTACATGTCAGCTTCACAATGGATTTGACGAGCATTCTGCAACATGCACCTTAACCTAGTTGTGTGCATTCGATCAACACTGCTAAAACCACGGATCCGATCATGTATCCAATATGAAGCCTCTCACATGACATGCCTGCATCTCGCAAGGGAATAGCTGAAAATATGCGGAGCCTTCTACCTGTTCGTCTGCAGATCATGATTGGTTTCATCTCTCTATCCCTTCAAACTTCGTGTCAAAGAACAAACCGTTTGGACTCTTGTGTGGCAGGCGGCCTGACTGACGTACACACGCAAGGACTATTCTGAATGCAGTTCAGAGTTTGAACGGTGGTGGTTTCAGTTCACTCCCGCTGCTTCCGATGATGTGGTGATGTCAAATTGCCACTAGCCATCAGGAGTGCCCCTGTCCGCTCTTGCCATCCGTGTGGCTTCAAAGACCATGTAATTTGATAAACCCCGAACAGCCCTGGAGAAGATGAAGGACATGGTTTACATTCTGGCCCAGTCCTTACGATGTGCTCTGATCTCTTCTCACTGTTTGACCAGAGACATCAGCTTGAGACTATCTACGTACATCACTGCTCACTGTGATCAGATCGTTGAGTCATGCAGTCCTCGAGTATGTTTAGTATGATAAGAAGATAAATGTTCCTGATTATTGAGTAAGCAATCACAACAGTACAGGTAAGCTTCGAATGTGATTGGCCCTCAAAGCAAGCGATCTCACGCTTCCTTTTGTGCTTGTATCTTGTCTGGGTCCCTCTCGTCCATATTCTTCTTGAATTGTAATCGTACTTGTTCCCGCAGGACTGCTCTGTTTCCTTGCTGCACCACATTGAGGAGCAGAGCACTGGGAGAAGTGAAGCTGCAAGATACTCGTGCTTCCTTCTCCCAGTTTGCACATGGGAATTAGCAGAAGAAAGCTTCCAATGTCTCTATCTTCTCCGCACCATACAGGACACGATTCTGTCAAGAGCTGCATAGAGCTGAGTTCGCGCTGCCTACCTTCCTCCCTAAGTAATCTGCCATCCGGAGGCAGTCTCGGTAGAGCTGCAGAATAGGAACACATCATTCGGGCCTCACGAACTTGTTCATACCAGAACTGAGCTCCTTTATGGGCCTACCAGACGCCTGCTGACATGCACAGCAAAGATTGTAAAAAAGAAGCTGATTATTCCTAACAATGCCGGCATGATTCTGGCACGATCAAATGTTGCATCTGGGCTCAGCAAAGCTTGCCGCCAGCCAAGTCGCTGGCGATTTGCATCAACCTTTGCATTCACTCGTCGAATAGAGTAGAGTACTCTCACCATGCAATTCATAAGCCTCAAGTCACAGAGAGTGAAAGAATGTTGCTCCTTTCTGATTGAATGTGGTGGTAAGGAGATGCCTTACTTGAAGAATTTTCCCACAAAACAGTGCCTGCTGACCAAATACCTCACCCAGGAGATCACATGGAGGAAAGTCACACCGCGACCATAGAATGATGGGGTTTGGCATTGAAAATCTCAAGGTTTGGGTTTGGTGGTGGTATGTCCGAAGGATGTAGCGCCACATCCCCACTTACTCTCACAGCATTTTCAGCAATCTCCCTTGGAATAGCCATCGAGGGCAGGCCTCAGTCACTCGTAGCACAAAGAGATTCTCCAATCAGACTAGCCTCTTGAAGCAGTACGCCACCGATGCCTCCAGTATGCTGAACATTTCAGCAAAGACTTTCTGAAGCACCTGCTCAATGCAGAGCAGATAGGCTTCCTCTGGTAGACTGCCTTGAACCTTCCGTTTGCAGCAATTGACCAGCAGCTACCTCCAACTACTCAGCTGTTTGCAGATGAGATGCTGTTACAGTGATCCCCCAGCCTTCTCAGTGTCCAGCTGACGCCAAATATGATTGTGCATGAGGAGGAAAGAAAGTCGACCACACTAGTAGTAGTAGTAGTGCTCATCACTGTCAGTGTCACTGTCGCAAAAAGGTCAAAGAACGAAGTTGTAAAAGTGTTCACAACTTCACATGCTACTTTTCCGCGCAAGGTGCGTCAGCCTGTTTGACACTCCGGGCACCCTGCTCCCCTCGGTGACGATCTACAATATCTTGGTTAAGGGCTAGGGGGCTATGCACACCTGGGAGGGGGGTTTTTGGGCAAAAACGGGGTTTTGCTGACGTTTGTCGGAGACCCGGGATCCGAGCTCGGGAGCAACCCCGAGACCCTATGCACACCGGGTTGCGGGATGTCGGGTTTCCGGCCCTCAACGCATTGTGTACCTAACCGTGTACAGTTTGTGTACGCACCGATCGAAGCCCGCAAAAGTACGTTTGGCGCGTCCTTCGTTCCCCCGTGACGTCAACTGTCGATCGAAACCCGGCCAAAGGGCCGGGTCTCGGATTTTGGACAATTTTCGAGACCCGGGTCTCCGACACGTCAGCGAGACCCCGACTAGTGTGCATAGCCCGAAAGGGATGCCGGATGTACATTTCGAGACCCGGGTCTCCATTTTACCAGAGAAACCCCGACACCCCCCTCCAAGTGTGCACAGCCCCTAGGTAACCGCAAGACAACCGGGTGGTTTCTGAGGGTCAGCTTGATCACGGTTAAAGCTTCCGAGCTGACACGGTCACTAGTAGGCTTCGGTCTTGACACTTCCGTTTGCTTGTTCAGACCCCTGTTTGGTAATTGACTAGGACCTGTAGAAGCGGTGACTGTTCGGTTAATACTACTGTAGTTAGTCTCTGCCCGGTGGTTTGAAAGAGTAGCATAGGGTCGCCCGGTGCTTTGTTCATGGACCTTGGATGACGCGCTACCGCACGCGCGACGACAAGATCATCGGCAATCTTGTGGCCGACAGTGCCGGCCTAGGTAACACTCGGTTGAGAACACTTTTACAACTTCGTCCTTTGTACTACCTACTTGCGTCACTGTCACTGACATCAGTGTCGGTGCCTAGCACTGGCAGTGCAGCACGCATTTGAGGCTCGAGCTGCTGAGCAAGCCCCTCAGGTGGGCCCTCAGTCTTTGACCTGCATTTCAACGTTCAAGTCAGGCTCAACTTGAAGGATCATGGCGCAGCCTGATCTTGGTGTTTGTCTCTCAGCATTCTGTGGTGACTTCCGCGTTTTTGCGAATTCACTAGAGAAAAGCTGCAAAGATTTAAGGCGGGCCGTCTCTGAGAAAAGCCAAGCTTATGTTGAAGGTAAGTTTCTGATTATCTGCAGCAAGTGGTGGCACTGAAGTTTCTCTTCAATGCAGAACACACCACCCACATTGATTGCAGTACCAAAGGTTTTAACTTCCTTTCGAGGCACTCAACTTTGTAATCTCAGTTGCAAAAGCCTGGAGAACCCCTTACAATGCTTCAGTCAGGAGATTGAAAGACAAGGCCGGGCTGTCAAAAGGGTCAAACTGAAACCCACGGTGGAATAAGATGTGATCTGATGCAGTCTTATACCGTACAGCTAAGCAACACTTGAGCACAGCATGCCATGCTTATTGCAAACAATTCATACCCTGGTCCCGCCCTGATCAATTCGAGGGACCTAGTACTTATGAGCTTCGATTGTTTGGGATACAAGACCGGCCGCCTTCATACATTTTACAATCAGACCAATCGTGGTCTTGAAGGTCAGACCCTGGAAAAGTTGACCCGGTTCCTTCCTTGTTGGCAGATGGCCACTTTGCAAGCATTCTGGAAGATCTGAGTGCTCAGGTTGAGACCGTGGAGGAGGAAGTTTCTTCACTAGAGGCGTCAACAGTGGAAACAATCTCAGTGGCAGAACTTTTGGGGCATTGCAACGAGCTGTTTCTGCAAAACGAAAGTGCAATCAAGCAGCTGGAAGCACACTTGGAACAGTATGGCTATACCCCAGGTAGGTGGGGCAATGATGGCCAGCATCGCGCACCCTTGTAAGACCTCAACGTAAAGCTGGCACCTTTTCAAAGCGTTCAGTTCATTGAGGAGAAAGCTTAATTGACAGGTTGTGCGCAGATGATGGTTTGAAGTTAGGCTCTCGTGTTCGAAGACTTTGTCATGTTTTGCTGTTGTTGGATTGTCGAGCTTCTGCCTAGATCCCAGAAGCTTCTGCGTTAGTGGCTCCAAGGCACTTCTGCAAAATGCTTGAGATCGACATGTGTTCATCATCGTCGAAGTCATCATTGAGTCAGAGCCTTGTCGGTCCAAAGATGGCAGTCTTCTCATGCAGTCCATCTGGAACCTCTAGAAGAATCAAACGCCAACCAGGAGCAGCTTGCCAAGCCCTCCCCCTTTCCTAGCCTGAACAATGTCCACACTCCAAGCTGGGGATCCCACCAGAAGATCATGCCACAACAGCCAAGCGAGCGGTGGCCAAGTGGCAGCAGCGGGAGGCCCCCCGTGCCGTCCAGCAATGCAAGCACCCCGGCACATGGAATGGGAGAGCAAGAAGCACGGCAGGAGTTTGCATCCCCCAGCAAAGTGGAGGAAACAACGCTGGAGCTACGGCGCGACATTCTGGGGAGAGGGGCTAAAAGGCCGGCTCCTCCACGCAGTCCAGGGTGAGGTTTGATCCGTTCACTGCAACATCGAGCAGCGTGCGTGATGTTGGTCTGAGGCTATGGTCGTCCGGGGGTCTGCTTGCTAGGGAGCAGCCTTGAATCCAAGTTCCAAATCTGACAGGCAAAGCAGCCCAAGTGATTCAAAAGGCAGTGGAAGAGACACACTGGTCACTAAACGATGTGGAATCTGCTGACTAATGGAGTATCTCGTATGCCACTTGACGGGGAATGCATCCGCACAGGTCACCAAAGCCAGATTCTAAGAGTGTGGTCCAGCACCCCAGCTCTGCTGTTGCACGCTCTCTTGGGCATCACTCCAATCTGAAAGTGCCGCTGTCTGGTGGAATCCGTCTCGAACTTTTGCGTTGTGATCCAGGTCCCCCGAGATCCTGAGCCTAGCTGATCTGGGCCTCTCCGATTCGAGTCTTGAGGCAATCAGGGATGATCGTAAGTACCTGATCGGAACCCCTTTTTACTGTACTTGGATTCAATCTCTTTCAGCTGCTGAGCAGTGGAAGCAACTCCATACAACAATCGATCTCTCAATGCCAGCCAGGTTGCGCTAACGAAAGTCGATAAGGATTACAAAAGCTTTAAGTTCCGCTCCTAGGATCCAGTCATGATCCCTTGCCAGGTGCAGCCGATGCGCTGCACAGTGTTGTTTCGGGCCCTGCTTCCTGCCTACTTCAAAGACGCCCTTGTACATTCGATGCCCGTGAAACTTTGCAGCTTAACAACGCCGTTCGCTTATGGCAATACAGAATGGCTGTAACGTCTGGTCTCTCTTGATGACCCGGGGCTTCGCTGCCAGCAAAGCAGTACTGAATACAAAGTATTGAAGTTTTTCCCAGGAGGAGACGACCCGCCCCCTCCTCCGCCCCGGATCAATCCGTCAGTCAGTACTTCGAACAACGGTGCAAACTTTCGCGAGGCCGTTGCTGTGCCACACCACGAGCCTCGAACCTTGTCCAGCTCCTTCGAGACGCCCCGGCCTTCTGCCTCGCATCCAGCCAGGTCAGACACCTGCGTTGTTTATTGGTCACAGGTTCCTAGTAAGCCTTGAGGTTTGGCTCCCGGTTGTGCGACTTGGCTCCTTACCTGAGGTCCATGTCGCTCGAGTAGCTTCAATTAAAACAGATAGCGAACAGGCACATCTCCCTTAACCAGATTCTCAGAGATCCTTGTGAGTCTGTGTACTTGAGGAAAAATTACGAGTGTCATGACCCCCACAAGGGGGACACCAAGGTTACAGCGTTACTTCCATCCAGGGGCCGCCTAAGGGATTCGCAGTCGCATGCTTCGGGCGTGCTAGTCTTATGCTCGTGTCTTCTCGCTTTGTGACAGACGCTTTGCCTTATGTGCAGCCGGGCGTCAGCAACTGATGATGTCCCCATCGTCGCTCGACCAGCGGAAGGAGACGAGAAGGGCGAGCGAGCTGTTCCCGGCATCTCAGTCCGACAGCGGGATAGGAAACCGTTTGCGTCAAGTGGTGAGCAAAGCCAGTGTCGTGCTTGCAGTAACTTTGCAAGGCGCAACGTCATCTGCCCCCTCTTTCGGCCTCTGGTCAATGAACAGGGTTGATCGTTCGGGATCCTGAACAACGTGTTCCATGAGAAGCTCTTCTCTTGGACCCCTTGATTTCGAATCCGTTGTGGTTGATCTCCTTGATGTCTACGACGTCGTGATTGGTCTAAGTCAAGCTGATTCCCTCTGCATGAGCAGCTGCGGGCGACAGTCTGTTCCCGCTGGCCGAGCCCGTGACTCAGGCCGAGCTCGACTCGGTGCCCTTCTTCTTGCGGGCCCAGGTCTCCCTTCACGTAAGACGCGTTAACCTACTAGCTCTGCGGAGAGAAAGTGTTGTTATCCCGGATTTTTTCAGTCTCATGGGTGAAGCCCCGACAATCGGGCTTCGCAGGAGATGCAAGAAAGTTCTTGCTAGTGATTCACGTAAGTGCACATGATCAAGCGTACGCATTGATGGAAGAAAGCACATAGGTTTTCAAGAAGCGAGGTTTGGACTATATAATATTGGCAGCTCGAGCAATTGAGATGTTGTCCAGCTGCATCCTGCAACGAGTGGCTTCTGGGCTTCGAGCACCCTAACTGCTTCCGCAAGAGCCGTCTGATCGTGACTGACAGGAAGTCACGATTTGGCAGCATCCATTCTTCCCTTGCTCGTTTTACCGAGCGCAAGCAAAAACGGGGCTGTCTGGGATCTGGCCGGTGGTACATACTAGGACGCTACTCACCACCGTCCCCTTGCAGGATTTGAATGCTGCGGTCGAGAAGATCAACGACAGCGTGACAGACAAGCGGTTCAGCGAGCAGGAAGGCGAAGGGGCGGGGCCGGGCGCGGATTGGCTCACGCAAGATGACCTAGCCGCTCTAAACCTCGGTAAGCGCAGTCTTCACATTGGACGTGTCTTTGCTCTCTGGCTGAAGAACCAGGTTGTTTCTTAGAGGGCAGTAAGTCTGCGGCACCACAACGTAGCTGTTGAAGAGAAGTCTCTTATGGCGAAGGAAGCAGTCTGCGGCTGGTGCCTCGAGTGGCTTTCCATTGTTGCGCATGCGGACTCAGTGCTCTTCCGAGTCCCGATTTTGCCGCAACTCGGAGTCACTTCTCATGACAAGGTATGCAAATCATCATGTCAAGCAACAGAAAACGGCCCTGCTTTACACGCGAAACGCTACCCGAACACTTTCTCACAAGAAGTCCTCCCCCAAATACAGGCCCACGGCTGAAGGCGTACTTGCTCCTCCTCGTTCGACTGGATCGGATAACCGCGAAGCATGTAGCGGGGGCGACTGCATATGCTTTACAAGCCGGTCCAAGCAAGCAGTGAGGACGGACTTCGGGGGACCTTTACCTTCTGCAAGCTACAATTACCATAGATGGTTTGTGCAACCGCAACCGAATGTGCGTGATCGATGTTGCACAGTTGCATCTATTACTGCCATCTTCTCGCTTCAGGGTCCGGCAGTGGGACGCACAGTACTGCTTGCAGTCCTTCTTGGTATGGTCTTGCGAACAGTAACGATCCCCCATTTCATGCATTCCATCCTGCATGAATCTCTATAACTGCCAGTGCCGTCATTGACACGAGTCATTGCATGGCATAGCATACTAAGCTGCCGGAATCTTAAACTGAGATATCGAGCTTACGGACCATGAGTGCTAAGCTCCCGGCCCCCGCGGGTGGTACTGAGTCCGACTTCGACGGCTCCCCGGTGCATTGAATCATGCTAAGTGGCAACACGTAATGGCATTCAGTGCACATAAACGCGGCGGCGGCTGCAATTGCGCATATATTTTGGCAGCTTGAAGTCATGCAGCATGCACAAACCTAGTATAGTCACCCATGGCCGCCATGAGTCAGTGCATGTCTCAGCTCATCAGTGAGTCTGGGATCGACATAATGATCTAGCTCTATAGAGCTTTAGAGTCTTGACCTTTAGCTTCGATCTGGTCATAGAAAACGATCATACATATGATCATGAGTAGTACTACCTATAGCTAGCGCCCAGTATATACGGTAATAACATAGGCGTACATGGTGCAGATCAATATCCCGCTCATACGCAGGTATCTTATATGATCTTGTTGATTGACTAAAACAATGATGCCGTGCTCTCTATCGGCCCCGCCGACCTCGTGCATAATAGATACTGAATCTGTTAGTCTCGACTGATTGAGAATTTCGGATCACAGTTGCATGCATATGCAGGCTAAGGTGATGCACATGTATCGATCGGTATGCAGATTTGCAGGTAAAGGAACAGTGGAGCTACTTTCTGATTGATTTCAAAAAGTAGTGACGTATCCGTACTTCAGCCGCAGCTGAACGTTCAATATTGGTCGATGCTCTTGACTTCTAGCATGTCCTTTTGAATTACCCCGGTACGTACTACCAGCCGAGCCTCCGTCTCAGTGAAGCTGTATACGAGCAGCACCCCTTGTCATTACCTTAAAAACTGCAGTCGGAGCCCTACGAGTCATAGGGCCCACAGCAAAAGCGACGCTTTACTCTCCGAACTGCCTCCAATCTCAAGTCGAGTCGATGCTGACGTCCGAACTTGGCGATCAAAAACTGCACTTGGCTGCAGTAGAATTCGAAAAGGATCAATGATTCTGTTTCGCCCGGCAAGTCCACTCGATTTGATGACCGACGTTTTTGTACATTCGCATGGCGTGGCGATTTCAGCTGGCCCCGCGACTCGGCTAAGGCGCTGAAAAGTTGCGGAGCCCCTACTGCTTTTTCTCTGTGTTTGTGTGGTGTACCGACGTCACGACCTTAAGCAAAGAGCAGATTGGCACGTTGCCCACAAAGGCCGGCGGCTGCTCTCATTCGCAGATGCCCAATCAATCAGTATATAGGAGCGGATCTTACCCTAGTATCTGTTCATATCAGACCCGCCTCGCGCGTGACCTGGTTGCCTCCTGCTTTCCGGGTAGGCGGCAGCAGGGGGCTCGTTCTCCTGCCCCGAAGTCGCCCTTCTGTGACCGGGACGAGCAACCGGGGGAGGGCTGGGCTGCGGCTCAGGGGCGGGCCGGTTTCTACTGGCCGCAGAGCCCCATCTGGAAAGAAGCCGTTTGAGCTACACGTTACTTTCTGTCTACAAGTGAATTTGGAGCGGTGAACAAATGGCGAGCATGTTCCATTCGGATGAAGGTGTCTAAGATTTACTCATCTTGGTGGTTATTAAGGAAGCATACCTTTCTGCGAGAGCGAGACCGACAGAAGACAACCATGCCGTTGAAAAGCATCAGAATCTAGGCGGTCTACGTGTGTTTTTGAAAGCTCCTCACTTTGCTCTAATACCGAGCATCCTCTTACGAAGCTGCAATCTGCTCTCGACAACTGAAGAAGAGTCAAAGGTTATGAACCGGAACGGAAACGGTGCCCCCTCACCCGAATGGGCTCCTGCTCCTGTTGGGCGGCGGCGTCAACGGCTGCTCCTCCAACAGATTCTCGGCGGCGGCCGGCGGCCTCCGCGGGGCGCTGCGCGCGCGCACGCCCTCCGGCTCCGCAGTCAGGCCCGCGCCCGACCCGCTGTTTGACACAAGGCGCGCGGGCTTCCGCTTGGCAGGGTCCGGAATCCGGTCGGGGCCTCGGCCCGGAGCGGGGCTGACCGGACGAGCGTTCCGCCCACCGGAAGAACCGGAACGGGGAAGGCTGCCCGCGTAGGAGCCGGCCTGGCGGCCGCCGGAGTGGCTGCCGTGGCGGGCGTGCTTGTGGCCTGGTTGGAAAGGAAAAAGAGGGAATGGAATAAACGTCAGGTTTCGTGGCTGGCAGAGCAAAGTCGCTCGGTGCGAGGCTGCGACACACTTTCATCTGCAGCTGAACGTGATTCTACGGACAGTCGATTCAGGTCGGGACAGGTTGACAAACTGCAACCCAGACAACAGTCGCAGATGTTCGACAAGGCGCCTAGTTGGAGGAAGCATACTCATGCCTGTTTCCATTCCAACACAACCTGTTCTACTCCCTCAGCATTCTCTAGCCGGATCCTCTTCTGAAATTAACCTCGCATCCGCATCCTTTTTCTGACGTTCATTCCGCACACCCCTGGACCGCGCGGCCCTCAAATCTCAAACCCCCGTGCAACCGTCTCACCCGCGACCGCGCGGCTGCCGTCGTCCCCGCTGAGGTCCACCTCGGACATCGCCTCGGGGACCTTCTCCATGGGCGTCATCGTCCGTCTCAGGGGGCTGCGATTCGCCTCGCGCCGCAGCAAATCTTTGGTGCTCACGGACCCCACGCTGGCTTCCAGATCCACGGTCTCGTCCAGGCCGAGGGTGCCCAGCTGCTGGGCGACCTCCGCGGCCGTGGGGCGGTCTGCGGGGTCGCCCTCGAGGCAGCGCTTGGCGAGCGCGGCGAGGCCCGCGAGGTGGGGGCGCGACACGGTGTGCTTCAGCGCGGGGTCCACGAAGGAGAAGAACTTCTTGCCGCTGCCCTCCAGCTGCGGGAGGACCTGCGGAGGAGAAGGGAAAGCGTCAGGCTCCCTGATTGGTCAGTGGCTCCAAAGTAAGACTCTTGCGAAATTCGTTGCAAAATCTGCTCCGTGCAGGAGGAGAGCGCAAACCGAATTACTTCACTCAGACGTCGTACAAGAAAATACTGAAAAGCAAGACAAAGGAAGACTCTCATGAACAATTTACAGCGCCAGGATAGATTGAGACTGCATGACTTACAAGGAAATGCATTTCTATAGTCTGTTCGCAAGCGATATGAAGCCCCGACCTTTACTGTCAAAAGCCCTCCGTTCTCGAAAAATCTCGAACTCTTCCTGCCAGAACAAAGGGCTTATTCTCACCCAGGTGAGCAGACTCTGCTGCCTCTTGGGCTGGCTGGTGTCAACGGGCCGCCGACCCGTGAGCAGCTCCAGCAGGATGACCCCCAGGCTAAATACGTCACTCTTGGGCGAAGCGATGCCGCTTGACGTCATCTCCGGAGCGTGGTAAGCAAAGCTGCCAAGCACGGGCGCGCTCGCGCCCAGATCGCCCGCTAGGTAGGCGGAGCCGTAACCAGCGATCTGCACGAGAGATGGAATGAACTTTCAATAGTTGGCCAAGTGCCGAGGCGGTGGATGGGTAGAGGGGGAAGTCTTAAGTAGAAAGTCTTCTGGGTGTTAAGTCGACAACTGACAGCTGGAAGCTTGAAATGCATACGAGAGCTAAGGTGGTTGACGTTGTAGACAAAGGTCGGAAGAAAAATCGAAGCGACGACAGTTTTGAATCACGAGCGTCTGCCCTCAAAAAGCCTCTTGAAGATAAGGAAGTCCCCACTTGAGAGGAAATGCGTATGCAAGCGGTGGGAGTTGTGCCGCCCACCTTTCCGTTGAAGTCCTGGTCGACGAGGATGTTACTGGGCTTGATTCCCGTGTGGACCAGCGCCGTGTTGGTGCCCTCGTGCAGGAACGCCAGGCCCAGGGCAGCACCCCGGGCGACGCGCAGGCGCTTGCTCCAGTCCAGAGGCGGCGAACCGGTCTGACCTGCATACAACCCGAAGAAGCTACGATTGTCAGATTTTTTAACTGCTGAATGCGGTCTGAAAGCAGTGCGAGGGCGGATAGCCTGCGTCCCGGCAATTATGAGGCATTCGAGATCAAACTGCCGCAGCACTTCCACAGCGGGGAATAATCAGACACTACGAGCAGGGGTCGCGTGTTGTCTATTCTGTTTCAAGAAAACTAAAAAAGCAGGTGGCTAGTGCGAGCAAAACAGTGTCGCCAAGAACAGACCAGCACTCCCGTTCAGTGACAGCAAGAACATGCTACGACCGAGATCTACCGAACCTCCTTGCCAGTGAGATCCAGCGGGAGAAATCAGTTGCGCTGGGCGAAAGCGCAAGAAATAGGCTTCCACGTGGCGCGAAAGCAAGCGCTAGGAGGCAGTGCGCTACCGTGCAGGCGGTCGTGCAGGCTGCCGTTGATGCACAGCTCGTGGACGAGGATCTTGTGCGCGTCCTCGCAGCAGTAGCCCAGCAGCGCAACTAGGTGCGGCGACGCCATGCTGCTCAGCATCGCCACGTGGGCGCTGAAGTCCTTGGCCCGCACCACGGCGCCGTTGCGCAGGCACGACACCGCCACTGGCACGTCACCTTCAATGCGGCCCTGGAGTGACGAAGAACGAAAAAATAAAGAGATCAGAGAGCGCAGTCAGAAAGGACCCAGGAGCAATTTCGCAAGTGTTTTTCAAGCTTGTCTCATGTTTGGCCGTGTCGAGAATGTCCTACGACCTCCCGCATCTGCCCTGCAGGCTTGACTTCTAAGCAGGAACGTAGAGAAAACTCCTTAAGCTCTGAGACTCTGGCCGGTTTCCTTGCGCCACGTATCACCATGCCGCATCGAACCTTTTGACAGCCCAAGTGCCACCCCCTTTTCTCCCCGCCCGCGAGCACTCACCACAAACACTTTGGCGAGGTTGCCCTCCCCGATCCCCCGGGAGAAGTTCCCGGTCGCCTGCTGCAGGTACGCCAGAGTGTACTGCCGCACCTGGGGCCGCACCCGGTCCCACTGCCCGCCCCAGTGATCGCGCTCGCTCGCGTTCTCGGTGTCGGCGGAAAACGCGGGCGGGGCGGGCTTCTTGAATCCGGCCGGTTTGGAGACCTGCCGGTTTGCGTTGAGCTCGCGGAAGGGGTTGGTGCCGCTGCCGCCGCCGGAGCCCTCGAGGGAGCTGCTGCGGATGATGCCAGAGTTGCGCTGCTGCCACGCTGCACAAAAGAGTGGGGGAACGCATTGGACAAAGGTGAGGACCTTGGGGTTTGGAGCTCAAGTGGGTGGGTGTATTGAGCTGAGCAGTGTGACTTCGAGAGGGTGGCTGGTGGGGAGAAGTGAACGGGGGACTGTTTTCAAGGACTATTTGACAATCCCATGAGTAGATGCTCGCGTCCTCTCAATGAGATTTTAAATGGGTGTGGAATAGACAGTTTATCATTCGTCTGGAGAGCCGTCATTCTAGCGTGACGTGCCAATTGTGGTGCGGAAAGCGGGCTGCGTATAAAGATGCTCGTTGGCTCACATCGGCTGTACAATTACGCATATTGATGTCAAGAGGCAGCTTGTGGATACTCCATGCCGAGACACACGCTGTCTGAGCGGGAGGTCCTTACCATCTTTCTCTGCTTCCGTCAGCTCGCCTCGCTCCATGTCCCGACGGACCGGCCGGTCGCGTCCGCCCTTTCGCCAGAGGCACAGATAACCGACGGTGCCGGCGAGAACTAGGAGCGGGTAGATGAGGCCGAAGAAGACGGCGATCAGCACGCCGTCGTTCTTGCTGCTGGTGGTCGAGATGGGGAATGGATGGAGCGGGTTCAACGGGGCTGCGAGCGAAAAGAGGGGTCGGTTGAGAACGCGCCACCTTAAAACAACCCTTTCCAACGGCTTGACATGCAGCACCATAAGGTAGACGGGTTCAATGCTCAGTTTCGATAAAAGGGGGAGGAGTGTTTGCGCACGGGCGCCCCAGTGTCACATTGCTAACTTCGACACTTACAGTCATCGCCTTTACTACCGATTCGAACGCGCCAAGCCTCTCGCGCCTTCCCGACCTCACTGCCTCTTGTACCACTTGTGAATCATCTTCGATGAGGTAAACACACTGGTGAATTGGCAGAGCCTTGATAACCTGCGCGTTGGCGGTGGCACTTACTGAGGAAGCGGTAGGGCGTGAAGGGCGCAGTGAAGTTGACGGCGTTGGTTGCCAGTCGCGTTGTCAGGAAGGCCGACTGGTCGAGGTCCAGGTGCAGGCCCGCCAGGGGCAAAATCTGCGGCAATTCGACACCGACTTGGTTTACGCTTACTGCAGCGATCGTGCCAGAAAGATGCCCGTTTGCGGCGAGGTTGTGAGAATAGCGGGCCAGAGCGACAGCTAGATGAAGTTGCCCGCAAAAACGCCTGGCAGTTCATCGACTAGTCACTTGGGTTGTCATTAAAGGTTTTCTCACTGCAGGCAGTGAGCGATTGAGAATTGTTTTGCTTGACATGAAAACAAGACTGTCAAAGAAGAAGGTAGGTAGCAGGACTCTCCGAACGATATTCTCCTCATTCAAAAGCAACGTAAGCATACACGGCGCACAAAGCAAGATCCGAGAAAACTATCTCGCATGGTCGTATGCTCATCTTCCTTGAAAGCTTCAGTCAACAGCGCCGTTTCAATGCCACGACTTTCGCGCCCAACTTCGGGCGCGTGACTCACCTGGATTGCAGCGAGCACTTGCGGCCCCCGCGTGTCGACGACCCGGACCTGCGCCCTCTGCAGTCCAAGTTTGAATGCCAGCGTGTCTACCAGCGTGTTCTGCAGGCTGCTGTTGGCCTGGACGTCTGCCAGCACCGGTTCGCTGAACTGGAGGAAGTACACGTTGGGCAGCACGCACGTGCAGTTATCCAGCCCTAGCGTCGTATTCGACGGGTAACACCCACCGCATGTCGCGTTCCCCTTTGCCAGGGGATTCATTACTGCCGCTGAAGAGGAGTTGACGACATTAGAGGTATTCACCCGTGCGGATATCGGCATGAATGGAGCAGGGGCGAAGGCGATGCTCGGTGCTGTGGCGTTTAGCACCGGCATGCTCTGGTTTGCCACCGTTGCGGTGGTGTTAACCGGGAGGGTTAGGTTAACCACCGGGGTTGGGGGGATTGCCAGCGGGAGGGTCGGAGTGGCAACAGGAGGCGGCATAGTCGCGACGGGGGGGTTCTTTAGCAGGCCAATGAGGATCTGTGCCGGGGTGGGGGAATCAGAGACGGAGGGTGGGCTTGTGCACGTATTGCCGACGGTCTCGCTGCACAGCCGGTTGTTGGAGACGCTGCAAAGGGGCAGGGGTGCGGGACAAGGTCAGTGAGTGCTGATTGAATTGAACAGCGAGCTGGCTAACATGTTGCTACGTTCAGGTACAGAGTTGAAAACCGAAAGAGGGGGCCAAGCAAGGAATCAACAGTACATGACAAAGAATCAACACTTACCTGCAATCTCTGATTCCAAACCGAGAGGGTTTGGAAAAATTGGGCATGGAGAGGGTGTTGCACAAATTTCCACGGCTGAGGGTGCAAGCATGTTTATAGGATTGATCCCACCTCCCCAAAGCTCCAAAGAGCCAAGGACCCTGATGCACTCATTATGCTTGCCCCTACCTCAAATCACAGCACTTAGCAACAAGCTAAAAGAAGGTCCGACCACTCACCTGAGGTTGGTGACGTTGCTGAGCGTGGCGGGCACGTTCCCCGTCAAGTTGTTCCTGTTCAGCGTCCTGCAAGCGAATGTCGTTACTTCAGTTGTTTGGCCGATCTCAAAAGCCCTCTCAAACATCCGGCAACTCCAGTTCCTTTCCCCAGAAGCGAGGCAGACAGGATTGGCCAAGGAGTCAGCAAATGAATCGTCACTCTACACAAGGAATGATGGTATAGCTGTCAGCCAGGAGCATGTCAAGAAAGTGGGAAGGACCTCACAGATCTTGGAGGTGCTTCATGTTGCCTAGCTCCGGAGGAATGGTCCCCGTCAGCTGGTTGTCGTGGAGCCATCTGCGGCAAAGAAAAAGTGAGGAGAGAACCGATCAACTGTATGCACGACACAGAGCTCTGCCCTTAAGTTTAAGAAGCCCGCAACTCTTACAAAATCACAAACGGTTGCAAATCGGATCTCAATTTTCTGGCAGACATTGTGCATGTCCGGCCCTCCACCCATCTGCCCACATGGCGGGGCTGCCACTTTGCAGCCATGTGAGGAGCCTACACACTTGGTACATTTTGTTTCCTTTGCCCAAGGAACGATCTATAGCTTATACAGTGAGCGTCGGGTTACTCAGATCAGGTGCTCACAGGTGGACCATGTCCGTCATGTTGCCCAGCTCCGGAGGAATGGTCCCCGTAATGTTGTTGTCATTCAAGTACCTGCAGGAAAGCCCGACGCAATCAGGCGGTATCCCTCAGCACGGATCGGGTATGAATGGTGCGGCATGCCTCAAAACAGAGAATGAAGACAAGCATGGGTACCTGGTGCTTGCTCTTACTTAGTTTTGAGACCAGGAATAGCCACAACTAACGTTTCCAACTTACGGGAACAGGTGTCCAAACCAGAGCTGCAGAACCACCGGGAATCAAGGCAGGCTGTGCTGCAACTTCAGCGTTTGACACCTGAAAGACAGCGTCCTCAGAAGCGGACCTAGAATGCACTCACAGCTCTTCCATGTTGACGAGGTTGCCCAGCTGCGGAGTGAGGATGCCATACAGCCCGGCCTTGCTCAGGTCTCTGGGGGTCCAGGCAAGAGCAGCACGGCGTCAGTGCCCTGACCTGAATCAGGTGGAAGTGCAAGAAGAGCATGCTTGCACCATCTTTTGCTAGCTTTGCACACAAATACCGAAGGGCCACTCCTATACTGCTGCCTAGTAAGGATCAGGACAAAGCGCAGCGGGGCCGTCGACTAGCCTTGAAGGAAGTCCGCCAGAGGGGCCCATTGGCCTGCAGCTTGCAAAACCGCTAATAGAGACCCGTCATCAGAAAACCAGTCGACTTGGCCACTGATTGAGACAAACGACTGCGTTTTCAGGGGGACAGAATTCCATCTGGCCCGCAGCACGAAGGACTCACAGCCGCAGGACGGACGCGTTGGCGCAGAAGACTCCCTTCCATCGGGACCCGCACGGATCGATCCCGGTCCAGGACGCAAAGATTGGGTTTGGGGCGAACGATGCTTGGAGAGACAGGAGCGCAGCCACTGCACTCAGCAAAGCATGGACAGTCAGCGGCAAGCGACTTGGCGGCGGAATCAAAAATAGCTCACCATGAAGAGCCTGTGAAGCAGCCAGGAGTTTCTGATTAGGTGATGTGGCAATCAGAGCCTTGGTACATCTGGTTGAGGTTGCACTTAGAAGCTGGGTTAGAAAAATAAGCTTGCAACGAGCTGTGCCCAGGATTGACCAAGGGACTGGACAGGCGTTTCCAGCTTTGTTGTACCACTTGCGACAATGTGTAGGTCAGTGATTCGACAAGTGTCGTAATACTGCCCCATGGCCTGTGACGTCGGCTTGACCACAAGAAAACCATAACCCCGGCAACGCTCTGGTAATTAATGTTTATCCTCATCCATTGCACATGAGTAGATTCTGATACCCTTGTCGGCAAAAGCAAGAGGCCCACTATCAGTTGCCTCAGCTTTTGGCTGGGCCCGGGCAGACGAAACAGCAAAACAGAAATTTCCATTATGCTGATCCATTCAGGCCCCTATACATTGGGCTCCATTGCTGTTGGAAGACTTACGATCGCCAGAGAGTGTCTGGCCCTCTGCACGGCCCCAGCTGAGTGCGAGCCCCAAAAGCAGGAGTGGGCGTAAGTATACCATCGGGGACGGCATCCTTGATCCAGCTGCTTTTCACTCTCTAGTTTTTCAAGCTTGTTTTCAAGAGACTATAAGGCTACTTTTTGCTTGCGGTGCGCTATTGATCAATGGTTGACAGTGTCTTGCCAACCAACTCGCGCATGCGTGCTTCTCGAAATGTCCAACCCCCTGTGGGAAGACAGTAACGAACATAAGGTGACTGCCCCTGTTTACACATTGGAGGGAGCTAGACCCCCGCGCTTTTTCCTCGCCCTTGAAGCCGCTCTGGCTGTGGCCCCAACAGTGAATGAAACAGTCCCCAGAGCACCGCAACTTTCGAAGAGCTAGCAGGCCATCCCCCTTTGCTCTTTCCTGAGCCGGGTATCGAATGCGTCCTTGCAATGTCCCTCTGTGGCTGAACTTTGAACCAGGCTGTTGCGGAACGAGCAAATCCATGAGCAAGGACTCGGAGCGCAACTCTCCACAATGCAAATTCGAATCACATATTGGACCGTTGCCTGGACCGTCGACGATGCTCGCGTAAGTTTGAGGCCGTCGATTCACCGAATGTGCAACACGTGATTTCCATGCCTCCGCATTACTAAATGATACGACAGGCAGTTCCAACTTCCACCACGTGAACGACCATCGGAATTTTGAAATGTCGCGACATGCCATCAAAGATTAAACTCTCAAGAAAGATAATAGTAAGCAAAGATAATAGTAAGCTCCGAGTAACACCAAAAACCCTAACCTTAATAAAACACCCGCTCCGCACCCGTACCCACCCTAACCCCCAAACTAACCCTACCCGTCCCAGGCTGGTCAGTGGTCAGCTTACTATTCCTAAAGCTTACTATTCCTAAACTGTGTCGGGACCCAACGCCCCGGGCCCCACTCCCAGGCGGACCGCAGAACTTCGCGATGGACGAAATCGCAGCGCTACCGTCCGATCTGAACATAATGACTCCAGCCTGCAAAGTTAGCTACTGGGTCGCAAACTTTGGCAGGACAGGTTCTGATAGTAGGGTTTGGACAAACCGGGCCTAACTGAGAATAAACGAAAGATCCTGAGCGTTTATTTTTTGACGTCAAAATCTGGACGGCAGCGCTGCGATTCTTGGTCGTCCCCCAGCTATTCTGCGGTTCTGCGGTCCGCCTGGGCTAACCCAGGCTGACCTGACAATCCGGTCGGTGAGGTCGGGTGACGAGTCGGGTCTACTGGCTGAGGCTTGAGCCGGGTACAGCCGGTAAACCGGTGATGGATCCGTAGTGCGCAGTGCGGCAGTGGGCACTGTGCACTGCAGTGTGCAGTGTGTCGTCCTCGCCGCTCGGTGAGTCGTGACTCGTGATCCATCATGATCCCGTCGTCAGGGTCATCTGACATCCGGGGGTCGCAGCGGTACCGTCTGTTTCCAATTCGCCGACTCGTACGGTCATACGTCAGCAAAAACATCCGGTGTTGGCCAGTGTCAATGGTCATGCGACGCGCTAATTCTGCGATGAAGATTCGATCGTCGCACGGGACCACTTTTGCGTGCGGAAGGTACCCCCCGAAGTCGCGTCGGCAATTCAAGCAAAACATTGAACGCCCTCGGTTCTCGGCGTTGGGCGGGCCGGGGCGCGGACCGGCGGCCCGGGGGTCCCAGAGGGCCGCGCGTTTCCGGTAGAAGTTGAATACTGTTGAAACGCAGAAGCCGACAGTCCTCGGACCTCGCTGCCAAGCATGTGCATTGTGGGCGCAGACCAGCTTATTGGTTTGAGGCCTTCCATGTGGCACATGCGGCATGCCCCACAGCTGAACACAAGGACCGAAGCCGTACTGGTTTGTAGCACTAGATTATTGAGTCACTGACAGAGTCACTGCCTTCAGAATTGGCTCCAGATACTGCAGATAGTCTAAGCTACCGGTATAGCGTACCTACCTGATCACTTCGATTGCTTGGTGGCTCTCAGAGTGGATTGCGTGGGCCGATCAGTCCACTCAGCTGCATACAACCTACCTAGGTGTTCCAACTAGATATGCGCATGTATCTGAGGCCATGGCCATTGGCATTGGCAAACAGTTGACCCAACCCGCTGAGCCCTGTTGTTGTGCCATCGCATGAAGCAAGCCCGAAGCAAGGTAGGAGGACAACACAATCTTTAAGGGCGTAGTGCGAATTTGTAGATATAAGGAGATGACAAAGGGTGCATTGTCGCTAATTAGCCAGTGACTTTAAACTTCAAGTATGCCCCACAGGGGCCCCACAGAAAACTTAATTACACCTCTGAACATTCTGGAAACGTTTCAGATGAAATCCCTCTTTTGCCATGGTCCACCTTCAAGTCACGGACGGCAGCAATGAAGCAGCCTTTGCTGAGCTGCAAGGCGCGCATCACTTCAGGCATTGGGTTTAATTAGGAGATCTGATCGATTCGCGAGGACGTTTAATAACAGCAAAGCCAATGTAGCCCGCTGGTGCTGTTTGCCTGTTACTGGTAGACGTTCTGATGTTCTTGAGTGGGCCACGATGGGATGGACTCTGAGTCTGGGCCCTGTCAGATTGGTTTGAAATAAGAGGCCCAAGCAGCCACTGCCTGGTCCTCAATGTGGCGCCAAACCCCTCTGGTCGCTCGCTGTAGCCCCTTATTTCCTCAGTCCAGCTGTAACCTGTCCATCACCCATTACGCGCTCTTAGGGAAGACGCATGGTTTCATGGAGGCCACTTTCCTGATGCCAAAGAGCTGCAGACTTTTGAGACCAGCTTGCTCATGATGCTTCTAAGGTCAACTGCCATAATCAAGGATGCGCAGAGCGACAAGCACGGTTCCAAAAGCGGACCCGTGCATGGTGGGAGCAAAGGAGTGGGCACGGAGACTCCGCGCTTGCGCCGGACTGTCCGAGCTGATCTGGATGCGGGTGCCGGTGGCGCTGAGGAGCTGGTGAGCAGAAGTTGGGACCTAGTAGCACGTGCTACTAGAGCAGTTCTGGTTTCTTCGGGTGATTTCGGATCAGTTATAAGCCATCAGAGTCAAACCAGGCGGCAAGAATGATTGCAATTGTGGAGCTGATCAGGCAGTAGAAAGGTTGGAAAGAGTCAGGATATAGTACCGTTTTGATTGGAGTTAAGGAAATGGAAGGGTCCAAGATCCGAATGACATTCAGATTGCTGTCACACTAGGAAGTGATCCTGTTAAGTAGGTGAAAATCGTGAATACGGGTTTGCCTAAGAGAGTGGCTTAAGCACAATCAGCTCACCATAAGGGTGCAGACTGTCTCGATTTCGATGCTATCTGACCAATCTCCAAAAGAATGACTGGCATCGTTGAAGCGTTTTTAGATAATAGGTGTATGTAGAGAGTGCAAGGAAAGGTGTCCAAACCTGCTCCCTCACGTTGAAGATGCTTCGGTTATAGTCGTTGGTGAGTGATTCTTGCGGACGCTTACACCTTCGACTGCTGAACTTGTCAGTCAACTCACCGTACTTTGACGGTCATTTCAGCTGGGAAGAAGTTCAGACGGTGGAAGATTGCTTGAGCTCTTGAGCTCTAGTGGTACCAGCTTTGTTTGCAACAGCCTGCGGGTAGACTAGCCAAAGCTCCAAAGGTCTTAGATCTGTTTCCTGAACTTTCTCAGGAGGCAGTGCTACTAACAAAATTCTGCGCTTCGCTTGTTGCCTGGCCTGTGGCAAGAAGCCGCCCTCGGCATTTTCTGGACCCAAGCTCGACTCCTGCACATCCGCCGAAAGGCCTTTTCTTCTGTGAACTGATATCATGGAGTGATTCCGAACTGGGTACCAGAAACAAACCTTGCAGGAGCAACGAGTCTCTTGTTTGCGATCCCTTGCTGCACCACTGCTCCATCCATGTCTCTCCCTCGAGTCCCGTCCGTGAACCAGCTCAAAAGTAAAGCCTTGCGGCAATCTAGCTGAGATTTTCTTATTCCTCACTCCCGCAGTCCTCCTCCTCCGGGGGCACATGCCCCATCTGCGTCTGCCCCATGAGCTGCAGTGAGCGCCTCTATGCCGCCAGCTGTGGCTACCTCTGCCACCTGGCGTGCATGCAGCGCTTTTCCCTGAAGGAGAGCCAGTCCCAACCTGCAAGCCGCCTCTGCCCCGTCTGCTTCTCCGTCCACCCACGTGCAAGCTTCTCCTCGGGCGTGCGCCGCAGTGTCAAAGCTGTGGTCAACCAGGTAGAAGCGTCTCGGGAGCTTCTCGAAGGGGAACGGAGGCTTAGTAGGTCGCGTCCGGTTTCGCCCAGGCTGGTGCAGGACGATCGTACGTTCGACAACGGGGGTGTTTACAGAGGCCGGCAGCAAACCGCGTCGTCCTTCTCCCCCACCCGCAGCCTCGAGCTGACGTCGCCGGCCCCCTCGTCAGACCTGATGGCTCTTCTAGCCGCTCGTGACGTCATCAACAAAGCCCTCGAGACGCATTACCCTGGCCTCTCCCAGCCGCACTCCGCCCAGCCCTGCCGGGACCTGCCGCCGCGACGGACCCTTCAGAAAGCCGCGTCCGCGCCCGCGCAGTCCTTCCACGACACTCCGCGCGAGCTTGGGTTGGCTCGGCTCGGCAGCTACGAGGAGAACGTCTTTCCAGGCGGGATGAAGTTTGACGCGCACGGAAATGTGGCTTCGCCGCGTGCAGACAAGAATTGCTCCTCGAGGCTTTTCAGTCCTCCTCCGATCGGGGGCCAGCTGGCCGCGACTATGCCCGGCCAGGGCTTGCGGAGGGCTGCCAGCTTGCCGCTGCCTCCGAAAACGCGGCCTCTTAGTGCGCTTGTAAAAGAGCACGGTAGAGTCTTTGGGGGGGATTCCGAGCCGAAGCCCCGCAAGCAACGTCATGTGAGCAACGACAGCGACTCTGGTGCGCTTCCGCCTGTCAAAGAAACGGAAGAAGCCGTCAGCGGGGCAAGGTTTTACGAGTCGCGGCTTGAGAGGTCACAGTCGGTCGTGTTGGTGACCGAGCGTCTGGCTGACTTCTACCTGATGACAGCTGAGCAGGGTGGTCGGACGAACAGAAATTGTTCGGGAGCTACAGAAAGTAGCAGCCTTGCGCCCCTGAGCCTCCATCGTACGAAGTCAATGTGAAAAAGAGGGAGCCACGAAGGAACGTTATGAGTTGGACGTAGTATTTAGGGGGCTTGGGCTTATGTTCAAAGTACAGCGGCTTTTTATTACTAATCCTCTTTCGAGGGAACTGATTATAGGTACATAATATGGCGGCAATTTGAGCTTTCAAAAGAGCAGACTGTACTTGTGTTGAGCTTTGCTGATACGAAAACTGAGGGGTTCGATACGATAACTGAGGAGTAAGGGCTTGAGAGACAAGTGAATTATTGTTATTGTTATTGTTATTGTTATTGTTATTGTTATTGTTATTGTTATTGTTATTGTTATTGTTATTGTTATTGTTATTGTTATTGTTATTGTTATTGTTATTGTTATTGTTATTGTTATTGTTATTGTTATTGTTATTGTTATTGTTATTGTTATTGTTATTGTTATTGTTATTGTACGTTATTGTTACTGTTCCTGCATTACTGTCACTGTCATTGTCATTGTCATTAACATTGTTATTGCCCGGAGAAGGTACCGGACCTACAAGTTGACAAGTGTTGCATAATTGAAGCTCGGGCCACATGCTCAATTTAAGTCATGGTGCACTCGCGCTTCATGCCACGAGTTAACTCAAAGCTGATCAAATTTGCCATGCAGGAGCTGGTCGTCCTAGGACACTGTCAGTCGTGCAGAACACGAAGACACGAACGAATCTGGCTGGGCCCGCCAAATTCGAAACACCAGCCCTCTCTTCCACATCACTTCTCCTGTCATGGACAATCGGATGACTCACATACTGATCATACCGGCTTGTGCCATATGGACGCAGCTGGTTGCAGCGCGTCATACATCGATCTAAGCCGCCTCTACAAAATGATGTGCGAATTTGAGGATCATGTATGAAACTGTGGGCGGCATCATTGCAGAATTCAAATTGAAGCCAATCACAGGCGCGCACGTACCGTCACATATAGGGATCGGCGGTGCACGAGACGGTCATGGCTTGCATGTGTTTGAAGTAGCGCGGCGGCCATGTATATATACGTGTCGTGTCAGACATGCCGCACTGAGGCACATCTTGCAAAGCTAGCTGTTTAATTACATCATACATGCAGCCTTGCCATCTACTTCAAAGTGACCGTCACTAAACGTGTTTAATACCGGCCAAGTTCATCCATCCGTTGGCATGTATGTGCATCTACTAATAGCCATAATGATCTCCATATATATGTCTATAATTAAGTGGCAGGCTGACCCGCGGACTATTTTGACACAGCTTCGTCTAAATAGCCCAACAACGGTAACCACACATGGTCGAATTTGAAGTGCAGGCGCCCTGTGAGTCCGCGACGCGCGGTCGATCCTTTCATGTGGACTGAACCATATGTACAGCTATGCCCAACGTGATTTCCTGCTTACAAATGGCAATTCAACCACGACATTGTAGAAAAACACGGCATTGCAAGCATGCACATATACGTAGTTGGTGCTAAGGAATATAAGTGCAAACTCGACAGTGATCCATGTTGCACCCTACCGCGTGCATGCCAGAAAGCAGTCAATGATAGAGGCGCCTACTGAAAACGGGATACAACTATTGAAGCGTCTTTTCAAAGTTTGCCTCCTTTATCTTCTGTCTGTTGCTCAGTTTGAGAAGTCTCAGAACCTGCACAATGGAAGCGATAGTGGTGCATCATACCCCTTCGTGAAAGAATATTTAGATAACCGTCGCTGGGTGCTCCGCTGGAAAAAGCAACCCTGCTTCTCCACAGGCAAGCGCTGTTCACAACGCAATTGATGAGGAAGACCTTTGACTGGGGGGTGGAAACAGAATCGTGAGGCGATAGAGTTGCCCTTAAGCAGACGCGCTGTTCGCGTAGTCTCACCTCCTGATCAGTCAGCGTTTCTGGCTTCTTCCGTCGGAGCTCACTTAGGGGGGGTTTTCTATTCGTTAGCTTGAACACCCACGCTGGGTACTCACTGCAGGAAAAAAATATCTTTCAAGGGAAAAATTTATCTTTCAAGAAGACGTGATCCTGAGACCCTCTCAAAAAGCAATGTGTCATCTTGACAGTCACTCGGCCTACCACCAGAATGTTTATCCTGGTTTTGACGCAAAACAGGTCACTTGTGGCAGCCTTCAATTGGGGGCTTGACCAGTGTCGCAACTGGCGGGGGCAAGTAGTGCAGTTTTTGCTCCGCAACTCCGAAGGAAACAGTAAAATCTGCCCCGCGCAAGAGCAAAATTCTAAGCCTAGATTCATGGACGCTCGAGTTTACGTCAGATGGAGACTTTGTAGGATCTTGACCTCCCTGCCTTAAAGACAGTGCCTGGCGAACCCTTCAGAAAGGGGAGATATCTTGCTGATTCCAAGACCGTCAAGTCGCAATTCGACTGTCACAAACAGCTGGGCATCCACACGCCAGAGACGTTCCTAAAAGGGCACAAACCCGAGTTCTCAAGAGAGTCTGGAGTCCAGCTGTCCCATCCAGTTGAAGGCACGAAGAGAGCGATACAATAACCTTGCCCCGTCAAGTCTTGCAGGAACGAGTCAGTCTTATTGACAGCAATGAACTTCTAAAGGAAAACACCTGAAGCGGGTCGCCGATGTCCAATTTGACAGTAGTTCTATTACCAGAGACAACCCACTTTCCCTACCTGTCTGGTTTATGTGGTGGATCGCTCCCCTCTTTGTGTATATTTGCACCTATGGTCCTCCCCGTGGCCAGCGAGTTCTCTTTCGGTCCGCCAGAAGGTTCTGGGAATAGCCAATCGATGCATCATTCGATCAGTGGTGGTAAAATCACCAGCAATCGGAGAACACAAGTCCTTTCAAATTTGTCTCTGTTCACCGGGTCGACCTCACCACCGGCTTTCTGAGCGCGCCAGCCACGGTGGATGCGTTCCACGTCATGGTCACTTTCCACCATGTGATGGTGCCAGTAAGCACAGAGTTGTTCAAGCCTGATTCAAGCCTGGGCTAGAAAGACGAACTTGCATACAACATCTAATCGAGTTCTGGAGGCGGGAGACAACAAGTGCTACCATCAGCATTCTTCAGAACTTCACGTTTGACCGCTGGCCCAGAAGTTGGTCTCACCTGCAGTGGCAGCCTTTTTACCTCCTTTTTTCCCAGCTGCAACAGGAGGGCCAGCCCGCAATCGTAACGCCGACAGCGACCTAGCCCGTAAAGCTTGCATTGCACACTTCCCTCAATCAATTGGAACTACAAGCTAGACTTGGAATCTTTCAGAAGAACTTTAGGCACACAAAAAGCTAATCCAAGATGAGCTGCGGACAAACGGAACGAAGACGAGCAAGTCTGCAGCCTGTGACGTATGATGGGGTCTCAATGGACGTGCAGCAGACTCTGGCAGCAATGAAATAGCTGGCAGATCGCCCTGCAGGCCAACGGCAGAGTTCTTGGGATAGCTCCAGCCTCAGGTTGATCTTGAACTTGAAAGTCAGAAAGCAATTTGCGCCTCCAGGTGGCCGCCCGGGCGCCTCCACAGGCTCCAGGTGGCCGCCCGGGCGGGCGCCTGAGCCTGAGGGCGCCTGAGGCAATCCTGCGGCAGGAAGAAACCCTAATTTAACCCATGGGTTTCGTGTCACGAGGATCGGACCACCGTCGAATGCCATCCCCGCTGTTCAGATCAGGTATCATTGGCCTATGTTCGACGGTAGGGGGCCGTTAATGGCCGCTTCAGCGGGCGGTAAAGGCTCTCCAACCACCAGGGTCCAGAACGCTGGGGGCAGTATGACCTAGAGGTACTAACATGCAGCATGATGGGGCCTGTTTGAGCAGTCGTTCTCAGAACGCTTCTGGCGGATAGACACAGAATCTGGGCTCAAGCGCAGATTCTGTTGCTTGCTAGCGCTGCAGTAGCCTCGAAGAAGTTTAGAAATGGCGCAGATTGCCGTCAGCCGCTGTGTGGGTAACATTGCTGCTCCTTTCGCTAGGCAGGACGTGTTATCTGGTCCTCAGCAGCTTTTTTCAGG
Organism: Klebsormidium nitens; assembly: GCA_000708835.1. NCBI lineage: Eukaryota > Viridiplantae > Streptophyta > Klebsormidiophyceae > Klebsormidiales > Klebsormidiaceae > Klebsormidium > Klebsormidium nitens. The sequence continues at coordinate 5,462 of DF237710.1, read as the reverse complement.
ACACACAGGTTCGGTGAGTACGTTCATCGGGCCAGGAATGTGCAATGTGGCCACAACGTGCTGTGAGGAAGCACTGGACTGCCTAGTCTTTTGGTTGCAAGGCTGGCCATTGGTTCCAATGCATATCTACACCTTAAGGTGTTGAGAGAACCGGCTCGTATGAGCCGCTGAAAGATCCAATGCAAGGTCTCATTACTTGATTAGCAACTGAATGCTGGTCGTGAAGAACCCTTGGGACAAGGACAATGCCTCCCGATACGGGCAGAATGGCACCCATTGTAATGTGGTGTACTTCAGCACCCTTTCAGGCAAGACAGGACAGGAGGCACTCAAGCTTCCCACTAAAGCTGACTGTATAAGTTCGCTTCCCTGTTTACAGTTGCAGTCTGAGTTTTTGAGGAGCGACGTTAGGAACTCGTTGTCCGCAACCAGTCTGGGCGCCCCACCAAGAGGTAAGCACTGACGTACTACAAGTTCTGGTTGGGAACTCATTGTCCATTGGTTTTCATTGCGATCAAACAAATTAAATTGATCGCTTTCATTGACCCTTCTGTGCTCCGTGACGGGCTAGGCTTTTGAAGTGCAGAAGCGGCTAGCTTTTGAAGTGCAGAAGCGGCCCTGAACGTATGTCCCAACTACATTTAACCACATCTTTCACTTCACAGTCCATACAGCCGTGAGCATACTCAGGCCGCTTACGCTGTTTTGCTCACATCCAGATGCATAATCCAGAATGGTTCTGGCTATGCATATAAGTCGTTCAAGAGCATCTCTATTGAGGGCAATGAGCGGAGAATATTGAAGCTCATCCCAGATTCTGCTGCCCAAAAGACGATCGCTCTTACTGCATAAAGGCCATGACATCTGTCCAGCACGAGTTGCTGTTGGGACAACACCCCGCTTCTCAGACTCTGACGGCCCTGCTATCTGCAGGGGTCTACAGAAGGGACCTCCCTGTGCCCCCCTCTGTTGGGGCCCGCTGTGCCGGCTCCAACGGTTCCGCAAATGGCGCCTCTAACACCGTCCCCCCAGCGTGGCCCGGCAGGGCGACCGCTCCTCACAACCCCTGGAACTGGGAAACACAGGGCCCCAAGCCAATCTCGCTTGTCGGCTCCACCGGCTCAATTGGAACGCAGGTCAGCCATCGACCATAAAGAGTGGTCTGCAACAGCGACCTGCCTCCAGGGAAACGTTGACCTCCCTGGCATAGACGTTGTAAGAGACCTACATGTAGATGTTGATACATGCATTTTGAGGCCAAGACGCATATCCTGTCCTGTAGCCAGGCGCCTGTTTAGGTTCTCCAGCTTCCTGCATCATTGCTTTGTGCATAAGTACAGCTATATTGTGTACAATCTGTGGAGTTACCTCGTTTGCCAAGACTTGGGAATGATTGAGCTTTCTCCGTTCTTGCAGACCCTGGACATCGCTCGGGAGCACCCCGACAAATTCAAGGTAGTAGCAATTGCAGCAGGGTCCAACGTCACCCTGCTCGCTGAACAGGTGCGTCACTATATGTGGCCAGGTCAAAGTTGTCAAGCCCCTAGATCAGTCGCAATCCCCTAGTGCTGTTCTCCTTGTGCTATAGAAGAACCACTTCTTGTCCAGGTAGGTTAGGGCTCATCAGACGGGACGCTGATTTGCACTTATGCTTGCATTACTTTGTAAGACCGCCTGCATTCTGACAAAGGCAATCGAGATTGCAGGAGGCGCACGTGCGGACTTGACACTCTCGTCATTCATGTCAAAGCTCTGATTTGCCTCTGACCTGACGTTCTCATAATCGTTCTAGCAGCAGAAGAGCGGACTCGATCTAAGCCACCGATTCGGCAGTAATTTGGCAGCCCCTTTGAACAAAAATGAGATGGTCAGATCCCTGCTGTATCATGACAGGACAGTTTGATGCCCATTTCATCTTGTAACTGTGCTGGCAAACCCTCATTGTCAAAATCTGTGTCTGTCTTCGCAGGTGCGTGAATTCAAGCCTAGCCTGGTGGCCATCCGAGATGCGGCCATGGTCCCTGAGTTGAAGGAGCTGATCAAAGACGTGCAGCCTCAACCGGAGATCATGACTGGGGAGCAGGGCACCGTGGAGGTAAGCCGAAAGTCTTGCTCTAGCCAGATGCAAGCGCGTTTAGCGTTGTAATGCAGATGGAATGTGCGGATGCGCATGGCCCTCAAGCTCAAGAGACAAGAAGGGCAAAGCCAGATTGAGTTACACCATGTATGGCCATCAGGAATGGTGACTGACTATTCTGCGATTGTGTGTGCCAGGTTGCCCGGCACAAGGATGCTGTCACGGTGGTGACAGGGATCGTGGGGTGTGCGGGGCTCAAGCCGACGGTAGCTGCTATTGAGGCCGGGAAGGACATTGCCTTAGCGAACAAGGAAACGCTGATCGCTGGGGCGCCCTACGTGTTGCCGCTCGCTAGGAAGTATGGGGTCAACATCCTGCCCGCAGACTCAGAGCACTCTGCACTCTTCCAGGTGAGAGCTTTGTAGTGATGAGCTCTTGGACAGCGGCGCACAATTCGCCGGGCTGCTTGGTATCGCTTTGGAGAAGACTCGAGAGCCGGTGGCAAGCCGTTAGGGCTGAATGCCGGAAGTGCAGTTGCGTGTGCTGCCTGGCTTTGTGAACTTTGCTGGATTTCAACGTGAGATCTTGACACCCCTTATTCCTGCAGTGCATACAAGGCCTTCCAGAGGGCGGCCTACGTCGGATTATCCTGACTGCTTCGGGAGGTGCCTTCAGGTTAGCCTGGCTTTCGTTGACCTTGATCCTCTGTTGCTCCAGTGGTCCCGTCGACATTCCGAGGGTGTGCCCCGTTGGCACTTGCGAAAGCGGATCTAGCTTTGAACAGCCGTTCGTTGATTTGATTTGACATACCAAACGCTGGTCTGCTTGAAGGGCAGGGCCGTACTAGGCCCCTTCACTGGGCCGGGTCCCCGCGGCAGAGCTCTTTATATCCTGGCATGCAAGCAGCCCTCGTCGTGTGAGCAGAGCGATAAGTGGTGGAGTCCGTTAGCCGAAACGAACACCATACTCGGCAGAAGTTTTGCAGGCTCCTGCTAAAAGCGTCGCCTTCAAGGTCTTCTGAACCGGGAGACACTTCAGAAGTGTAGCCCCAAGCTCGAGATTGTCGTCTCTGGGACACGTAGGGTACAGAATACTTCGCTGAAAACAAAGAGCACTACAAACAGACCCGAAAAGAAATAGCACTACAAATAGAGCGATCTGCTTGCAGGGACTGGCCCGTGGAGAAGCTGGCGACGGTGCGCGTGGAGGACGCGATCAAGCACCCCAACTGGAGCATGGGCAAGAAGATCACGGTCGACTCGGCGACGCTCATGAACAAGGGCCTGGAGGTCATCGAGGCGCACTACCTGTTTGGCGCAGACTATGACGACATCGAGATCGTCATCCACCCGCAGAGCATCATCCACTCCATGGTCGAGACGCAGGTGAGGGACCAGCGTATTCATGCGTAGGCTTTATACTGTCCACGCCACGAATAGCTGACAAACGGGAGGATAGGGCTTTCTGAAAAGAGGACGAGAAGGAGCGGCTCGTCAGCCTTCTATGGGGTTTTCAGAGTAGATCGAGGCTTGTCGAGTTTGATGTGCTGGACGACAGTAAGTCTTACAGTACAGCTTTGCCGAAGCGGGGTGGGTCGATTGTGCTTTCGACAAGTCGCATTCTTGAAAAATGTGATGGCCTTGTCTTTTGCTCGTTATTGTCCTAAAAAGAGCCAATTGAACGACTCGCAAAGCTTCTCATCGGCCTCCTCTCCGACTAGCTCGGTTCCCATCATGAGTCTTTTCAAAAGAGTTCCCTCTGTGCCTGTGACAATTCACCAACCTGCGTCAAGTCAAACCTATTGTGAGCAGGGTCCGTTCCCGCCTGCCTCACATTCTCCCGTCGATCTGCGCAGGACTCGTCGGTGCTGGCCCAGCTGGGGTGGCCCGACATGCGGCTACCCATCCTGTACACGCTCTCGTGGCCGGAGCGCGTCCCGACCAGCGAGCAGACGTGGCCGCGCCTGGACTTCATCAAGATGGGCGACCTCACGTTCAGGAAGCCGGACCACGCCAAGTACCCCTCCATGAAGCTCGCCTACGCCGCAGGCCGGGCGGGCGGCACCATGACCGGCGTGCTCAGCGCGGCCAACGAGAGGGCCGTCGAGCTGTTCCTTGACGAAAGGTGAGTGGGGATGGCGAGATCAATCACACGGTCCTTCTTCAGAATGGGTGATGTAATGCAACGCATTGCCTCGAGGAGTCCTGTGCGGGCTTGGATCTGGATAAAAAGAACAAAGAGCTCCTCCCGCGGAGTTGTGCGGTGGTTTCAAAGGTCGAAGGTTGCTGGTGGACAAGGACAGCGCTTCGTCCTTGTTCCTGGCTCTTGATTGTCTGTAGTTGCTGTCAGTTTCCAGTGCTAATGGAATCTTACGTTGCAGTATTGTGCGGCCTTGGACAAGCGGGTGCTGCTTGAGCAGATAGGGTGGGCAGGAATGCAAACTCGGTGCAGCCGATCGTAGAAGGTTATTTGATAAATCGCTTAAGTCGATGATCTGGAAGCTTCGGTGACCTTCGTGTTACTCAAGATGTGTGGGTCTGCTATCACCGTCCATTGGCCCTGTCAACGACATGTTAAGTTCTCTTCTCCTGCCACAACCTTGAAGGTGCTGATTGTGCTCTTCTTCTGTACTGCAGGATACAATATCTGGACATTGCCAAGGTGATCGAGAAGACTTGCGAGAAGCATCAAGACGACCTCGTTTTGCGACCTGATCTTGAGGAGATAGTGCATTACGACCTGTGGGCTAGGGACTACGTGTCTGAAATCGTTGGTAAAGGGGCCACTGTGTTGGCCTAGGTTTTGTTTGCTAATGTCTGATTATGTCCTTTTCATCATTCTACATACCGACGGTGACTGACTGGTTTGCCGCCAGCCTTCAAAAATCCTTTTTCCCTCATTCTTGTTGATGACTTGCATGCATGAACGTACTCAACGTGCATCATGCATCCCACCGTCCAGTACCATATCGCCCTCAGATTTCGATGAAGTTCCCTTTTACACGCCACCCATGGGCCACAGGCTAAGTTCTCATGGCATACGTAAGATGAATTGTGTGTTGTCATCACTAACTCTTCCTCAATGGCTGACCTTCTACCGGACGGTAGAATGAAGTTAGATGCAACCATGGCCGCCCAACCAACACAGGGGTCAATCTGCCAAAACCCTTTCAACATGAGGCCCCGCTTTTACCGCATATAGCATGGCAAGCCAGAGTTGTGACGTCTACTTAGGAATTTCAAAGTGAGCTTCGATCCGATCGATGGTCTCTTTTCGTTCTCGCCGTAGCCAAATAGGCCGATCACGTCAGTACTGGCAGCCACAGATGTTTGATTTTCTCGCGACCGTCTTTAGCTGCATGCCGCAGCAAACAGCCCTCCCTGCT
>DF237711.1:20844-37304 GCA_000708835.1 Klebsormidium nitens | reverse complement strand
TGATCTCGCATCTGGAAGCTTCGCATAAGAATCTAAGTCCACGGCGGTAAGTGTTAGTCTAGAAGCTTCGGTGCTCGGCCGGCCATAAGCTTAGTCTCGAAAGCTTATCGGACGGTTCCCTCGTACGCGGTGCACGTGGGTCTTTATCGGACGGTCACGCGGTGAAGCAGTAACCTGGACACGTGGCGTGTAGTGATTCAATAAGTCGATAGCGTATAATAACGGACGATGCGCGGCCGCGAGTTCAGCGCGCAGCCGGGAGTCGGTGCGCAGTCGTGCCGTTACACGACCAATACTCTCTCGATTAAATCGAGCTCAGTAAAGGAGGCCCGGCAGGCACGGTCTCCCGCCGCCGGGCACTTAGCCGGAGCTTTACGCGCACGAGCCCCCCCTAATACCTATCAGCGAGATCACCTCTAGCCTTAGATAAGGCCAAGTGACCTGCCTTCCCAAGGCGCCTCAGAAGACAACAAGTCCAGGTTTGCACACCACCGCTGCCAGTTGCTATGCCACCAGGTCAAAGCAAAGAGGGAACTCCACAAGGCTTACGTGGCGACCAGCACTTCTCGAATGATCGAGCTCAGTGCTGGGCCCCGGCAGGCACGGTCTCCCGCCGCCAGGACATAGGCCGTGGCCTTTACACGCACGCAGCCCCCTCTGATACTTATCAGCGAGAGCGCCCCTAGCCTTAGATAAGACCGAGCGCCCTGCCTTTCTGGCGCACCTCAGTGACAGAGGCCCGATGCCTCTGCCCCGACCTGACAGCGGGCGCCGTTACCACGCTTATCACACACCCGCAGCTCCGTGCTGCTACCCAGCCTCACAGGCTGCACCCCAGGCTGCCCTCTAGGCTGACCCTCACTAACCCGCTCTCACTAGCGCAACCCCGCCCCCGCTGAGCGGTCTCACAACCCCCTCCAGCCTACACTCAACATGCCCTTTGATTCTTTCTTCTGTGAATGAATTGCGCCACGTTCCCCGCATCACAGAAGGGCCATGAATGTAACCGGAGTGCACATCATCTTCAGCTTCACCAATGCACCATCACATGAGACTTTCTCCAGGCCAACTTAGAACTCTCAAGGGTCTCCACTGAACCGCCCTTAACAAGCCCATGTATGAACAGAAGAAAAAATGAAGCTTGAGGCTTCATTCTTCCCTTATGTCATGTCCTAACCCTATTTGGTGTTGCTGCACTTATTTTCTAATTAGTGTCCTCTGTCTAGTTAAATACCTTAACTAAACCGGACACTAACCGAACCCGACACAAACCAGCCTGACATACGATGCAGCCTCGATGTTCTCGATCATTTGCGCGCTCGGTCGGACGCGCGCCAGCATGCGTTTAATCGAGTCACATGTTCAATGCGACTTCAACAATATTGATCTGCAGATATGACAGTGATAATCTTCAACCTGTCAGAACGGGAGTCGGACGCATTATGACGTATGCAGGATGCAGCATAAAACTTCGCTCAGACCGTTATGATGATTCTGACCAATTCGTACAATTGTACGTCCTGCATTATGCGCTGGATATATGCCGCGGTACTGCAGCATGTGTGAAGTCATCTGAATGCAATTGTAATTGCACTCATGTACTAAGCCAGCCATATGTGATGGCGCAGCTAGAACGCAGAATTGGGGTTATAGAAAGTGTTCGCCCGCAATGATGTAAGTGGCTGTCAGACTTCACGAAATCCAGACCTCGTACATTAATTGCCCCAACGTTTCGCAACCCCGCTTCAACCCGCGCAACGTATCATACCTAAAGAAGCTGCTTGTACCGATCCCAAGAAACTCTGGTTAACGATGACACACCTTTCAATGCTCGACAATTACCTGGAAACTCTTCTATGCTCTCTCTATCCTTATTCGATTCTGTATCCTTGGTATACCTAAGGGGCCTTACCTCTGATAAACCTACAACAGCAAAGATTGCGTGGTATATGTTCTCGAGGTCAACTATCTACATCGCTCCCGTCCGAGAAGAGGCTGGCTTCGCTTCCATCCGCTTCCGACCCCAGGTCCAAGTCTTCGTCCGAATCCAAGGCGGTTTCGAAGTCGTAGTACGCTTTGACCTGTGGCAGTAGGAAGGTGCGAGTTCCTTCAGCTGTGGACGAGGATCAGAGATCCGGGACTGCTATTCTCGCTCACAATGTGACTGCTTCACAAAAAAAATACCACAGAGCTCGTGAAAGCTGCCCCGTTGGATCCGCCCGTTCTCAAGACTCAAGCCGTCCGATCACCCAGAACAGACATCGACGTCCCAAGCTAACCAAAAAGCCCCCGACGAAGTCGGATGAGGCAGCGAGCTTTGACCACATCGCAACCACTACCAGCTTCACAAATCATCAGAAGCCACGTCAAACAACTAAACCCGCCGGTTCTCACCTCCGGTCGTGGCAACGCCGCGTCAAAGTGGTGCACCTCCGGTGTATCATAACCGGGCCCGCTGAGCACGACATACGCCGCCGTGTTCTTATATCGCTCCACGTCGTCCACGTTTTGAAACTGGGGATAGTCGGGCGCGCTGAAAAGAGTTACCAGCTTCCCCGCAGGCACCACGTGGTCTTCGCAGAAGCCGCTGAGCATGGCGTGCATGCCCTCGCGCTTCTCGCGCGCGTCGGGGCCCTCGTGGCTTCGGATCACCAGCTTCAGGCGGTGCGACTCCAGAAACGTCTGTGGAGAGGGCTGAGGGTTTGAGGGGTTTGAGATTTGAATTACCAAACCCGAGAGGTGGTGTTAAGTTGGGCGACTAAGAGTTGTGAATTGCTTCTTGACTCTGGCTTTGGTTTGGTTTGAATGGGAGCTGACAGTGAAAAGTTGCTCACAGAATGAGGGTAGGTCGGCTTCTGTGGACTGCGGATGAACAGCTTCAAGCGCGGGCGACTCCAGAAACGTCTCGGAGATGAGACGTGATGTTGAATTGGGAGGATACGGATTGGTGTGTTGGCAGTTGACACTGCAGTTGCTCGGATCACAAAGAGTGCCGACAGAGGGAAAAGGTGTTTCAAAGCGGAGGTGGTCGGCTTTGTGGCTGCGGATCACCAGCTTCAAAAGGTGAGACTTCAAAACCGTAATTGAAACGAGGCGGTGTTAAGTCGGGCAACCGAGAGTGATGTGTCTGACTTTGACACTGGACAGGTTTGGATCTGGAAGCGAGCTGACAGTGAAAGTCATTCAGGACTAGTTGCTGACTAGAGGTGGTCGGCTTTGTGGCTGCGGATCACCAGCTTCAGGCGGTGTGTCTGTGAGACGAGAGGCGGTAATAAGTTGGGCAACTGAGAGCGCTATGTTGGCCGTTGACACTGGAGTTCCTCTGGTTGAAGGAGGATTTCCCTCCCCCATTTGCCGGGGGGGTGGGGGGGGAGCTGACAGTAAAAGGTTGCTTCCGTAACTAGGAACGGTCGGCTTTGTGGCTGCAAATCACTTGCTCCAGGCGGTGCACTCGAGAAACGTCTCCGAGATGGGAGTTAGCATTACGTCGGGCGACTGGAAGTGGTGCGTTGGCCTTTACGCTGCTATCCTCAATGATGCAGAAAGCGGGACACTTCGAGAAGCTTGTTAGACGGCTTGACAAACGACCAAATGACCGGTTGCGCTCATAGGATTTTGAGAACCTCAGCCTCGTGTTCCGACCGTTCGGAGAGACTCCTGAGCTGCACGCTCTCGGCGAAAATGCTACAGCATTTAAAAGTCTAGAACAGAATCTACGACTGCATTTTCGGTACTAGAAGCTCTTAGGTACATTTGCTGTATTTTGTATGCTCGATGAACTCCTACAGTGTGCTTATCCCTATGTCTTGCAGCCGATAACAACTTGCAAGTGAGGCCAAAGCCCCAAGATTCTAAAAATTCCAAAGTCAAAAAGTGTGTGGTTGCAACTGACCTGCGTGCAGTCGGGGCCAAAGACGAGCCCAATCCCCCTCGAATCGTTGGTAACGATGCCCGGGTCTAGGCCGGGGTCGGACCACAGGACGTCTGAAGGAAGCGGGTTTCGGCTGCAAGAAGAGCTCAAAAGATGTGAGCTTCGGGCGATTTCTGAGATGAGGGCTCCACTCTTCGAGCAGAGATCGCAGAACAGTTTTTCCAGAAACTTGCATTAGAGCAGGTTCCAGCCGCAAGGTTGTTGAAATTTCGGAGAAACTCAGCTTTGGAATCTTTTGCCGTTTGGTCGACACAGACCCGACAACCATAAATGGACCGCGTGAACGTTGCGGACATATGTCGATCTGATTTGTCACCAACCTTAGGAAAAACCGAACATCCGAGATGCGTCGTCACTCTTGAAGGCCCAATCCTTCGGACCAGGAGCCACAGCCAAGTGGAACTAAAAGCCTAGGATCCAGGAACGGCCGTGCAATCAACTAAAACAATTGCACGTTTTGACTTGCAATGTGCACGATTGCCAAAAAACCGACGAATACTTTGGGAAGAGTGTATGCTTACCAGTTCCACCAACGAAAAGAGGCTACTTTCGTTTTCACAACATTGAACGTCACTGCTTTTCCTTCTCTCTGTTGCCCCGGATCCCAAACGCGGAACTAGCCTTGCCCTGACGATCTGCGCATGCGCAACCAGCGACTCTGGCTCCCTTGTTCCCCCGCACTTTGTGCCTCAGTTGCTTCAAAGCACCTCAAAGCTGTCCGATCACCAACCACATTCACCAACTCACCCGTCTAGCGGATCCAAGACCGCCCGCTTGACTTTCCGAAGCTCCGCAATGGACCCCACTTTCAACCCTTCCGGTGCATCCGACCCGTGCTTGGCGCGCTTATGATTGTCTCTCCCCCCCTTCCGGTTCTTTCCGCCCTTCTTCCCCTTCCGGCCGCCGTACCAGGACGGGAGTTCGCGGAACAGCCCCCCGTGTGCGATGAAAGTCGAAAAGCCGACGACCGCAGCAAGGGGGTGGGCTGTAAAGCAAACCTGCAAAAATAGAAGCTTTAAGGTGAACTTCTGAAGCTGCAAAGGCGAAGTCGGGTAAGTCGTGAGCGGAATGACGATTTGCAAGGCCGACAGAGTGTTGGCTGCCTTTACACTTAATGCTAAATGAATCCGGATTGAATCCGGGGAGACGCTGCGATTTCCTTCCCTTACATGCTACGTGGGCAATCTGGAGAGAAGCGTCACTCCGAGTCGTAATGACTTGGAGTAGAAGCGATTTGTTGAAGGGTCGATTCACGGGTCACGTCAGCATCAGCAGTGAGCATTGGGAAAGGCGCGCAGCGCTACCAACGGACAAGGCAAGCACCGCATTAATTAAAGCATAAACCTTAGGCTCCCTCGAATGTATGCTTCTAGGCACATAAAAGACGCCGACAAACTACTCAAAACGCGTTGCCTCACCAACAGCTTTTTGAACAGCCCCCGACTGCTGTGGGCTCCATACTTGGCTTCCAACTCCTGCTTGAAGCCGTACACGTGTGCACAATACTTCGTCTCGTGGTTGCCCCGTATCAGAATCACGTGCTTCGGAAGGCACACTTTCCACGCCAGAAGCAGGGCGTAGGTCTCGACGCTCCACGCGCCTCGGTCGACATAATCTGCATTGGACAGACTACGAGATCTGTGGAAAGAGTCGTGAAAATTGGGTCCGTTTCAGAAGATCGTGGAAGCTATTAGATGAGTGTAAAAGCCTGCTACAAGCTAAAGTTGGAGGGAGTAGACTTGTTCGGAAAGGAGAGAACCCGCTTGCAACAAGGGGAGCGATTGGGAGCGCCAACCACCTTCCGTCTCTCTCTCTGCTTTCCAAGGATAATGGTGGCCACCGACGAACACTAAGCAGCTCAACGCCTACCGCAAATCTTCTTGGTTGAAAGAGGGGGTGCCATACAAGCACGGTATTTCATAAACCAGTAGGTAGCAGAACATCAGGGCCCTGGCCTCAGTTGTCGAGTCAAATGGAACACTGATTGACTTTCCATGAGCAGCCGAGCTCACCTCCGTTGAAGACAAACAACGACTTTTCGCTGGGCTGGCCTGCCCGCTCAAGAAGGCGGAGGACGTCGTGGAACTGGCCGTGCACATCGCCCACCACTGTGACCTGCGGACCGAATCGGGGCAGTCTATCACACCTAACTTCGCTCATTCGAACTTTGTTGTTTCCTCATCGAGACAGTTGACGGTCTTCCTCTTGGATCTATATGTCGGCGGCAATAAAACGACACCAACAGACTGCCCGTAGAAACTGACAAGGTGAGCCCTAAGTGCTGTTGTCCGCTCTTAGCCGCCTTTCTGAGAGCTGCTGACTTTTGCAGGCCTCTAAGCTTGCATATATCTGAAGAGGTCAGCAACCGTTAACATTCGTTGCTTGCAGTTGCATAGAAAGTGCTTGTTACAAACGCCAATGAAAGTAACATCAGAAGACCACGAAGTGGGTTGCCTATACCCGAGCTCTGGGTTGCTGAATTTCTGCACGTGGGAAACCATTTGGGATAGCTGGAGATTAAGGAGGAGCTTGGAATCTTTTGAATATAGCTGGGAACCTCTGCCCCCAGCTATGAAATGAAAAGCGAAGCTAAGTGGAAAAGTGAATTTGAAGGTGCAGTTAGTGAGCGAAGGACGAGACCTGATTAGCTCCAACAGGTACAAAGCGGACTGCCCATTCACCAATGACCGTTTTACGGTGCTCAAAGCATATAAAATTGTGTGGTGCCGATAGAAAGGCTCTGAAATGTTTTACTTTTGTCGGGCTCAGCTTTTTGCGCCCCCCTCATCAAGATTTCATTGTGGCAGGATGTTAGCATTTGAGAGTCAGAACAGAAAGTTTGTAAACACCATCTGCTCTAGAAAGATTTTCGCTGCACTTTTGACGACTCCGTTTCAGGGGCAGTTTGGTTGCACCAAGCTGAAATGGGCGCATTATCAGCATTTAGGGTTTTAGAGGAGGGTGTGCTGCTCACCGTCTCTCCATTCTTCGGGCTTACATCCACCACATTCTGCTCCGATTGCATCAGCTTGGTCGCTCTGTCTATGAGTGCCTCAAAGACCTGCGCAGCATTGAAGGGTCTGAATCAGCAAAGCGTAGAACCACCAAACCCCTCAGGGGCTGAATGCTGGAGTCTGCAGAAAGAAGAGGGCAAACCTAGGCTCTAATTGTCGGTTGGAGACTTGAGGAAGTCAAGTGTCCTCTCCAGCAGAAGCTGTTGGGCTTGCAAAATAAGCAGATTGCTTTGGGCACTTATCATCTGACCTAGCTAGCCAAATGGTGAATCGCAAAAGAAGGTGCCTTTCATGAGCAGGTAATGACCACAGGACGAAAAAGTTTTAGGCCATCTCTTACCTGCGGGGGGAAGATCTGAGGAAGCTCATCGGGTTTCCGCTTCCAGGTGGCATGCACCAATGCTTCTCGCAGCTTCTCGATCCATGCCACTGACACCTGTCCATCTGATGGCCACACTATCGGGTCCACTGCATCTTGGCTTTTGGCGGCAGCCTCAGGACTGTCCCCTTCCAACATCTGAAAAGCGAAGGCACTTTTGGTGCCTGGAGGGACGGTATCACAGGGCACAAGAAATGTCTGGTGGCGTGAATATAAGGGTGAGCACCGGTGACGTGAAGCAGCGCAATCCTTTTGATTCTTGAAGTGGTACAAACGATCTTGTTGGGCTACGAATCTAGGCAATGATTGTCGAGCTCAAAGAATGCCCCAGCACGTCTTCTTTAGCGGAACCATCTGAAGATAAGCTGGGCAGCTGAAAGCGACTCGCCCCTCACCAAGCTTGCTTTCAAGAAGCTGAACCGCAAATGCACAAAGCCTCTAGGGTTAGAGTCTCCTTGGTCAGACAATCCTTGCTGCGAATTGTAGAATGCAAGCTGCGTCTTCAGAGCCTCTCCAAAGCGTCTTGATAGCTTTGACAGCTACCCATGCTATCTGGAAGTATTTTCAGACTTCAATTTCCAAAGAATAAATTATTGAGAGAAGAAGCAGCTGCCGCGGCCTCCGGGTCATAGTGATAAACTATGGCTCATTAACATGTTTTGGGATCAGTCGGCAAACCTTGCCGTCTGTTGCCGTCTCCCGCTTTGGCTGTACGCCGCTGTACCGTTCGCTTAAATACAATCAGGCAAATCTCAAACCCCGTCACCTAAAAACCGTCCGGCACGCCGGAAGGAAAAGGAACGATGTGAACAACCACAGTTGGAAAATTGACGTGCACAATTGCCACTCAAGAGTCAAGCTAGTGCAAAGCGTGAGGGCCAGAGCGAGACGTTCTTGAATTCAATTTCATGAGCTGAACTTTCTCAGTTTCTGGCCACCATTTTTCCGGAGGCTTCTGCAATACAAAGGGGCTGTACTTTTTAATAGACTTCTGAAGAGGCAAGCTGGACTTTGACTCGCATGATTGTGAGCAAGCGTTCGATAAATGCAATTGCAGCCCATCGATGCAAGTCCGCAAAAGTCTGCAGAAGTACACCACCGTCTTGGGCCTTATTGCTGGTAGAATTTAGCAGAAGAACTGCATTTGTTTTTGTATCGAAGTTTACCTACGGGCGGCCAGCTCGATTGAGCGGTGCAGTTGGGCATTCAATCCTTCAACCCAGTTCTTAGTGAGCTCAAACTTAAAGTTATATAGTGAGCAGAGAAACTGCATTTGTCTTGGAATCGAAGATTACCTGAGGGCGGCCAGGTCGATTGGGCGGTGCAATTGGGCAATCAACCTATCAACTCACTTGTGGTGGAGCTCATTATAGTGGCCACCTGCAATCTGGTGGTCTTTCAAGCTCGCCTGACGGACGTACTTGATGCTGACTTCCCTGAGAGAAGGCTGGAGCGACCATGAATCTGACACTACACAGTGAGTGGTATCCATTTTATCCCTCAAACAATATAATCCTTTTCTTTCTTCCTCGCCTTATGGAAGATGGAAAAGTGGTGCAATGTTCAAGGATGAAAAACGTAATTGAAAGTCAGTCAGAGCACTGGTCACATTGACGCGGGCCTGGTCAGCTAGATGGTTCTGGGCTAGCTTTCCCAGATAGAAAGCAACGAGTTAGCGAACGGTGGTGGCTGGACCAGATTCTCAATCTACCTTGAATTTTCAAAGGTTTGTGGAGGTGGTGGCTAGCAGAGAAGCACACAGTATCTTGCAAACTGTTGGGTAAACTGACAAGGGCCCACGTCACTTTACCGAGCAGATTAGAAAAGCGCTCTCTGATTGGTGGCGGCCTTGATGCTGCAAGTGCCCAGTCCAAAAAACAAGAATGATGCTATTCTCCTTACTTTATCTTCCTGATTTTTTAGCCAGCTTTGTCCAGTGTTGAAGTTATATTGGAAGAATCTGCGAACGTAGGTATGGCAAAAATGATGTTGGCTGGGGTATGATTTACTGAACATGTATGGTGGGCCCGCGGAAACTGAATGTTCCAGGGGCAAACCTTTTGATCACTCAACGTCTCTAAACGAGTGGCTATGTAGAATGCTCCCTGTATGAAGATGTGCTAAACATGGGCTGATCTCTGTGCACCAGATCCGTCATACTCCAACGAAGGCTTTGTCCTCGACTTCCCCGAAGTCATTGAGGAGTACCTATACCAGGAGCCGTACTATGCCCAGTGCGTTGCTTTCAACCGGCGGGGTACGCTTCTTGCAGGTAGGCCGAGTAATCCCTCGGTGTCGATGATGCTAGTGTCCAGCAAGAAGATTCGATACACTTTGTGACAAGGGGTGCGGCACAAATGGGGCTTTGAGAGTGACGCCTTTTATGAGCTTTTCAATTGGTAATCTTCAGTAGCTAATGCTTTAAAGTGGGACTTGTGATTGAAGTATACTGGGTGTTGTATCTCCTGACCGCTTTGCTTCGCCAAAGGAGAGTCATACTGACAGACTTTGGGATCCATATTACCCCATTTTTAGGCACTTTACCACTCATTCAGGCAGAACCAAGGCAGGTAATATGGTCAGCTATTCCTCCTCTCAATCGCGACCACCTACCCTCAGGGATGCATACTTTACGCGAAGGACAGCCAGGGGAAATTCATCATCTCTCTTGTCAATTACTTTCTCAGAAAGTAAGTTATTGCACCCTGGCATGAGCAGATGCTCGATCGGGGCCTTTTGTGACATCGTGATGAACATTCCTTTTTCTCTTCTTGCTTTCCAGCCGGCTGCACGAACGGCTCGATCCTCGTCTGGGACTTCGACACCCGGGGCGTCGCCAAAGAACTCAGAATCGATGGGGAACCCTTCTGGATCTCGAGCGTGGGCTGGTCCAAGGACGGGCGACGCCTGGTCTCCTCAACTGTCCAGAACAATCTGATCTCGCTCTGGGACGTCGCCTCGGGGGCCCGCGTCGCATCTTACAAGTGTGAATACACGATCTTGCGCGTGTCCTTACACCCCAAAGACAGCGCCATGTGTCTAGTATGCCCGCAACAAGGCCCCCCCCTTCTCCTGGACAACTTTGGGGTGTCAGGGGAAGAGGCGCGGTGCGGGCCGTTGTTGAGTGTGGATGAGATCACGGCGGGGGGGGCGGGGAAGGGGAAAGGGGGGGAGGGGGTCTCGGTGTCATTTGGTGCGGCGGTGTTTAACAAGCGAGGGGATCTGGTGTTCGTGGGGACGGCGCGGGGGGAGGTGCTCGTGGTTGAGACAGCGAGTAAGAAGGTATTGGGGCGGATGCAAATACAAGGTGGGCTTTTGTTTGAGTCACAGAGTGAACAGAGAGCTTTTTTGTTGTTTTAACAAGAACTGAACCCAGGGTTTGTCTCATCTAAAAGGGGTCGGATGAAGAGCCGTTTCTTGGCAAACGCAAGTGCGGCGTGGGGCCCTCATCCGAAAAATATAGTGAGATGCCTTGAGCCTGTAGGGAGTCCCAAAGCTTACACCACATTCTTTTTTATCAGAAGTACGATTGAAGATCGTTGATGTAACATTCCTTTGGTTCCTGCTCTTGCAACAAAGGACGGACCATTGGCCCGACTAGGCGGCATATCTGGGCGAGGATCACGAAGGGAAGTGGACTTGCAAGCAGCAGCGGATGTGTCAGTTCATTTTCGGCCAGCTTCTCGCTTGACCTGATGGGAATCGAGCTCCGTTTAGCAACCAATCTAGATTGAACTTGGACTATCTGGTAACTCTTTCCATACATTCTTTCTTACATCCGTATCCAGGCGGCCAGCTGGTGCGTCAGATCGTGGTCAGCCGCAACGGCCAGTACCTGATGACCAACTCCAGCGACCGCACGCTGCGCATCTTCAAGGTCGAGCTCCCCGTCGAGGGCGCGGCCGCGGCTGCCGCGGAGCGGGGGGCGGCGCAGCAGGCTGAGGCCAGCCTGGCGGGCGCCCCCCCTAGAAAGAAACTCGCGAACCCGTTCTTTACGTACATTTGCGATCACAAGGATCCGATCAATAACGTTCCCTGGATGACGGCGTGCTTTAGCGGCGATACGGAATACGTAATGGGGGCATCGGCGCAGCAGGGGGAGCATAAGCTGATATTGTGGGGGACGACTTATCCCCAGGTGAGTTGCTGCGAATGGAACCTCTCCCTCATGAAGGTCATCAGACCTCGATCAACGTCGATCCTTGGGCTCCAGTTTCCGAAGGGGGTCGCGTTTGGTTGCTTTAAATGCGATCCTACGAATAGCAACTCAAGAAGATTGCTGCAGCTATTTAACTGGGTAGCCTTGGGGGTTCACAGTGTTGTCCAGGGGTGAAATGCTTATGGGTTGCTTGACAGGAATGCTGCGACCTTCTTCGAGTGGCGGTGAGTAGAGCTGAGGGTGGCTTCGGTTGACGTCCTTAGAGGGATAGATAAGTAGGTAATGGATTCCGTGGCACTATTTTCTACTGGCACTTGATTCTTCCCAGTTTCTCTTTTGTCGACAATCAGATCTGCTACGTCTCAATGTCGCTTGTCTTTCTCAAATAACAGCATCTCGACGATGCCTTGCAGAACAAGGAAAAGACTGGGAATGAAAGGTAGTTTCATCTTGCAGATCATGCGGACGCTGGACGGTCCGAAGGAGGGCGTCCGTGATATGGCGTGGCACCCGACGCGTCCGATTGTCGCCTCTGTCGCAACCACCGGTGTGATCTACGTGTGGGCGAAAGAGTACCAGGAGAACTGGAGCGCATTCGCACCGGATTTCAAGGAGCTCCAGGAGAACGACGAGTACGACGAACGGGAGGACGAGTTCGACTCTAACCCGCGGGAAGACGAGGTCGGTTACCGGGGCTCGGTTACGAGTTGGTTACGAAGACTTACGGATTGTCACTTCAAGATAACAGTGTATTGGACTCTTAACTAATAGCTCTTTGGTCAGATCTGCTCATAACTTTGACGATAAGTCGAGCTAGGGTCTGGGTTGTGAGCTGGTCGTTCTAACATTTGAACTAAGTTTGATTTCACCTTTCTTGGTCCAACTTAACCTGATGAAAACCCTTATTTTTGGGTCACCGGTTGCCCGCTTGACTTCGACCGCACCAGCAGGTTGGGGCCCAGAGGAATCCCTCGCAGCCAATCAATGATCCAAATTTTAAAAGAAGGCGACACACTCCTTTCAAGGAAAGGGTAAAGAGGGCGCGCAAATGAAGGCGGAAAACTTCTCGAAGAAGGGCTTTCTGAGATTACGATGTAAACGTCCAAAACCCAAAAGCGAAAATCCACAAAACAGCCCAAATCCTGAAACCCTGCCGGAAGGAGGGCAAAGAAACAGTGGACAACAACATCAACATTGACATTGAGACCACAGCAAGAACTGCACATACGGTGACCGGAAGGAACACGACTATCCATCAAAGGGTAACCAATATTCTCAAGCTGAAAAAGCTGGGAACCCCGAGTCTTTTTGCGCAGGCGCCTAAAGAAGGACGTGGACACCGGTATCGAACTTGAAGTTGCATTCGTCGAATAATTGGCGCCTGCGGTGGCTCCGATCAAGACTAGGTACCAAGACTTCCTTATCAAACTGCATGATGCAATGACACAGATTCAACAACCTTGTGCAGGCGCCAAAGGGCCAAAAGGACGTGGAAAGCGACATCGATCTCGACATCGAGACCGTTGACGATGTAGGCGCCTAGAGCGGTTCTACTTAAAAGGGACCCCATCCTTAGCTTGCAAGCTTCTAAAAATCACAGCTAGAGTGTTATGCAGGCGCCAAGGGGTGGACGGACAAGGAGAGCGACACCATTCTTATCAGCGAGAGCATTGATGAAATGGACGCTTCCGGTGCCTCTGATCGAGACTACCCCACAAAAACCACATCTGGAAGCGCAGATCCTGAAGTTCGGAAACTCTTCCCCTATGCTTCTAGCATCAAAGTGTGAAGTCCTAAAACGCCTATATTTTGATCGTTTTGACAGGCGCCAAAGGGTCAAAAGGACGTGGATAGCGACATCGACCTCGACATCGAGACCGTCGAGAAGGTGGGCGCATACAGCGACTCGGACGAGGACGGGCTCTACTTCCTACCGGTAAAACCCGAGCCGGACCCCCCGGAAACCGAGGCGCCCGCCGTCGCGGAAGATGACGCGGCGGGGGCGGCGGCGAGAACGGTTGAGGCGCCAGGGCCGTCGAATCGGCTAGGTGGGTGGGGTTTCTTTTTTCCCGACGTTGTCGGAAATTCGCGACAAAAAAGTTTCGCTGAATTGCTTTGCGCGGTTTCTTTGTGAAGAAGTCGGAGCTTTTCTTCGTGGGAGACACTTACGGGGGTTTAGCATCGAATGGAAAGACATGCTCTCTGTTCGCGGACTGGATCTGGTGTCCTGTCACTCCAGTCACTCCAGACCCGATTTTAGGTGGGTTCTCTTTTAGGAGGTCTGCAGAGCAAGAGTTGCAGGGAATGCAGTGGTCGGTACAGGCGAATCGTGTTCGTTTTTGGTCCAACACGTCCTGGATTCTCGCTTCTCAAGAGGTCCACCCTGTCATTAGTGTGTTGAACTTTCTGTTAAGAGGTCAAACCTATCATAGCGATCGCCCACAGCTATGTCATCCAAAACGCGGCACCCGGCGCCTATGAAGAATCTTTGCAACTGCAAAGCGGTGATACATGCTTGACACTTGCTTTCTGACGTCATGGCCGTGGCGGCCGGCCCTTTCCAGTAACATTCGCTGACGTCCTGAACTTTTTCGAAGCCCCAACTTTCGCTTTCTGCTTCCGATGACCCATACTTTCAGCAGCACAAAACGGAAATCGCCTTCTTTCCAGCGGATGCGGGGTTCGATGCGGACGGCTTGGGGGGGCGCCGGAAGCGGAAGGCGAAAGTACACCCGGGGGAGGAGGCTGCTCTCGTTTCAGGGGGGCAACCCAAGTCAAAGAAAGGCGCCGGGAAGGGGGGGGGTGGGACGAAAGTTGGGCTCGGCAACGGGAAGAAAGCGGGCAAAGGGTCCAAGTTGAAAGGCAAAAAAAAGGGTGGGTTGAACGAAGTTGGGATGGGGGGAGATGCTGGATTTGGGGGGCAGGGGCTGGAGCATGGAGAGGGGGTGTATGGGGATGAAGGGAACGCCGACGACTTTGCTGAGTACTCATGATGAACCTTGTTTTGCCGTGCATATGCGCCAGTCATTGAAGGCGTCTCGAAGATGTTGAGGTGTCGGCATGACAGCGCGAACGAAGGGTTTCCAACACGAAGCAAATGAAACTCTGTCGAGCCACTTGTCAGGCTGCAAAGAAGGTCTGGCTTGAAACTTCTCGGTTCAGAAAGCAATATTGAACAGCTTCTGCCTTCAGAAAGTGAGGACCAGAGTCGAGAATCCACGCGCCGAATCTTCGTCATCGACTGGATCCATCTAAACAAAGCAATATGTGCTGCAATTGACCGACTTTTTATTGAATGGATCTAGATTTGCTGCTTGTTGCGCCTCTTTGTACACAGTCCAACATCAATCCTGTTCTCACTTGAGTATGCATGCTGTTGTTGAGCTTATTAACTTGACCAAGGCTTAGGTTAGTAGACGTCTTTCAAGTTTTGAGTATGCCATGAACGGTTGTTAAAAGTAACGGCCTGCCCACATGTGCAGCTAGCTAGCTTTAGGTATCGATCAGTCCGGCAAATCATTGTCTGCACTTCTGAGCATTGTCAGATCGTTCACATATGATGATGCACCCCGCCCCTGTATTACTGCGGCATATCATGCTGTGCGTTTGAATACAGCTCTGGCTGCAAATTGACGGGCTGGCAATTGTCTGTGATCTCAGATGGCTGATTAGGGGAAGGTTGAAAAAGTGACGTACTAAGGCAAGTAACCTTTCTTGAGGCGTAACTTCGTACCCTTGACTTCTGGGCACTTAAGCCGACTATCTCCCGTTTCAATCTCATGTTCTGCACATGCATTCAAATATAAACCATAATTCCAACAAGCTAATAGAAAGCCACTGCACGCATGCGTCCATTGCATATGATTCGCTTCTAAAGGGCCAGCCATGCATGTATCCCATGTTCATGCATGTATATAGTCTTAATGCTGATTCCGACTGGCATATTATAATGTATATTACGAAACTAGTGACTTACGCAAGGCACCTTTACTAAATGATCAGAGCATTCAACGTGGTTTGAAGCCTGAGCATTGATCCAATGATTCGAAGTCATTGTGCAATAAAAGCTAGCATGACGTGCGGATTCGATGTGACCAGAAACTCTGTTGCAGAAAGTGCAGCGTTCATAAGCATATGTCCATTCTTATGCAGTAAGAGTTCTTTACATAAAGCATGATGTCTGCGCCGCGCTAAAGGCACTGTTCCCACAGCTTGCGGAGCTGTAAAACCTGTCGCCGGTCCAGTCCAAACCGCTACGTCAAAATCGACCTGCTCTATGTATACGTGAAACCACAATGGCCGCAGTTCCTTATTGCCCTAGCCCGACCTCCGTCTTTTGACGCAACGCCGTAACCTACATCGCGCTACCGATACATACACCTGGAGACCACAGCAACTATAGCAGATTCAGCGGGGTGGGAACTCCGTCCTCCTGCCCCCCTGGCGAGTCCGCCATCTCCCCGTTCTTCATCAAACCCAAGTACCCCGCGTCCCCGCCACCCCCCAGCTGCTGCTGCCACTGCAACGGTGCACTCCCCCGGACCGGCTCTGTCCTCACAATCTTGGGCACCCAGACGCCGTCCGCTCGGGTCTCCCCCTCTCCACCCCCCTCCTGCCGGTGCTTCCCCATGCCCCCCCCCGGCGCCGGTTGCGGGCTCGGCGCCATGCCCGCAGCCGCTGCTGCCGGGCCCGCCCCAAACACGCTCCAGGCGGCCCAGGGGGGCCCCCACGCATTCCCCGCCGCCGCAAGTCCGGCCCACACGTTTGCGTTCGCCCACGCGGCTGCCGCATTTGCAGCGTTCACCGGACTCGCCCCCCAGTTTGCACCCCCCCCAAACGAGGAGTTGTCAACCATGCCCCAGTTTGCCCCCTGCGGAGAAGCGCCATAGTTGGCCCCCGGAGTAGCCATCACTTGTGCCCCCCCCGCTCCGTTCCAGTTGCCCATCGGCATCTGGTAAGGCCAGGGTTGGTTCCACA